>CAKNYM010040168.1:0-18862 GCA_932195095.1 Andricus curvator
GATCGATAGTTACCAACTCCGATGATAATACAGATTCCTTCTAATTTGTATTTAGTAGTTATCCTCATTTCAGTTATTAGTTCTTTAAATTAGATTCTAAAACGAGGAACCATCTTTGCATAAATAAATTATTAGGTGTAGACATATCTTTCGAGACGTAACACTAGTAAAGTCTGAGACGCTGAATTCTCTCTTACCGAGCGCCGCCATGTTCTTTTATTGTTCTCATCTATTCTTGTATTTTCATTATGAATTTGATTCGTGGTGCTCCGACGATTCTATATAATTTTCCAGGCTTGTAAAATCAGGGTCCGCGAATGTTTGATCAGGTTGGTGATTAAAATTAGTTTAACCCTTCGAGGACAACGTGGGGTGTATGGCCACCCCAACGGAACAAAAAATGCATATTCGCTGTGTACAGGTTGCAGGAAGGCTTCCCGCTTTGAGTACCTTCTCTTTCAATATCACTTAAGCCCCTGACGCATTTTTTTTGTTTTGCTCCTTATTTTATTTTTTTATTTTTTTTTTATTCTAGGTATTTGAGATTGAATCCAAGTATTTCTCGAAACCCGGAAATGGGCCATTAAAAATGTAAACGCAAAAAACAGAGTGGGGTGTGCAAACACCCCACGTTGCTCTATACGTCCCACGATTCCACGTTGTCCTCGAAGGGTTAAAATTGGTATTTGGCTGATTGTACGAAAATGGCCGCCAGAACCCCACATATTAAATCTTTTCGAGTAATATATAAAAATGGTTCGTCATGTAATTAAACCTCAAACTATAACTAATATTCTCTTGCAACGATAATTCCGATAATTGGTGTCCAAATAAACTGTTATTACATTAGTTAAAATTCGGTTTCTTAACTTAATTGTTATTTACCTTTTCCTAATTCTACTTTCATGTAAGCATGAAGGGGAGAGTGATTTCTCCCTGGCACTGATGTGCCCCTAAAAATAATTATGGCAATTTGAAAATTTACAGGGTTCACTTTCTATCCGGACTCTCGAGAAAGAATCTTATCATGTGGACGCTTCGACTTGGTATTTCGTGCGCTACACAATAACTAGAACAAATCAATTTTCCCTTTATACAAGCCAATTTTTAAATCTAGTTTTTCAAATCGTACCTATGAATGTATTAAATATCCTCTGGCTTGTTTCTTCACAAATAACACATTCTGTATAAAAATCGTAAAGAAACTTCGTGATCTTTGTGACTAAGCGACAAACTTAATTACTCTTAAATAATTGAAAATTATGTAAAAAAGGGAAGCACATTTATATTTAATATACATTTTTTTAGATTACTGAGTAGGGAACTGTACCAAGGCACATTTTGACAGATTTTACCAATTTTAGTTCACCCCGATCGTTTTTATGTCCCAAACTATAAATTTAAATTTTAAAATGTTTGAATAACACTGACAAAGTTTTGTAAATATATAATGGAAATCATTTGAGTTGAGTAAAAAAATATGAAAAAGATTGTTCAGCTAAGGATTTACAAATGATATGAGTCTGCCCCACAACTTCTGTGTGGGGTCAATCGTCTATGATTTTTTAGGATAAAGCTAAAAAAAACTATTCAAAGTTAGACTTGAAGAAAAACAAATATTGTAGCTAATTCGAGAAGATTTTTTTTGTCAAAAATCTCCCAGTTCAATATTCTTAACTTTTTGGCAATACCATTAAACTATTATAATCTGATCGTAAGCATCGAAGTAACAAAATAGGACTTATTGTTAGACAAAATTATGAAACGATGGCATGATTATTTAGTTATTAATTACTTATGCTTGTCAATTAAATAAAATCTAAAAACTTTTATAAAAATAGACAGCTTTAGATCTTTTTTTAATGAAAGTTGAAGTTTTTAATTTAAACGTTAAAACCAAACTTTTATTTTCTGTTAACAACAAAATTATATGTTATTTCATTACCCGGAGACATCATGTGAAGGATTTCTCTTCCTTGCTTCGCGTAGCGCTATTTTTTGAACGTAGAACTGGTTGAAGTCCAATCTGCACATGAAATTTGTAGTTTAAAATAAAAATTAAATAAAGCTTTTACAGGTAACTTTTTCTCTACTTCAATTACGAAAAAATTTTCATTAAATTACTAATAAACAAAAAGTATTCTAACTTACCGGCACAAAACGTTGCGCAATTTCTCGTTATTATTATCGCAACCAATGTCGCAAATCCTCTCCAAAAGTCGTATCAAGACATCAGTAAATTTATTGTCAAGAAAACCAACCTTTTCCTCAAAACTTGTTCCATCCGCACTCGAAGAAATGCTGATGTCCATCTGTTAAAAAAATACTTCCTTTTTAGTGTTATCATTATATTTTCAAACATAAAAGGAATTTCACCAAGGGAATATTAGGCTTGTTAGACAACAATCACATTGCTCACACATTCATTAAATCCGGCTCGAACCGAACAAAATTGATTTATTATATGAGTACATGGATGTGTAAATTATGTTTGCCACCGACACCAGTTGCGACATTAAAAGTCACATAGTTACTAATTTTTGTTTAAACCCCTAATATCTAAATAAAACTTTTCCGTTACGCTATGCTACACCCAACGGTGAAAAACTTCTTTTTTGATTAGTGCGTAGTTAAAAGACTTTTTCATCAGTAAGTGTTAATTTTATAGTATAAATTTAAATATGTTTGATATTTCTAAGAAAATCGAGATAAATTTTTTCTTTAGGCTTACGATGTTGCCGTGTCAGAAAATATATAACTGACCGGGTTACGATTGCAAGAAACCCTTGCGATTTCCGTATGGAATTCTTACAAAGAAGGCCTTAGGCTCATCGCACTTGCGAAACAGCAAGCCGCCAGTAGACGTGGCATAAGACCTTCGTTACCCGAATCTCGTACCGAAATAGGAAAGGTTTCTTGCAACCGTATAAGATATACCCGTCTTTAATATATAGAAATTCTAGCTAGGAAAACAAGAAAAAATCTGTTACATACAAACGCATGAAAAGGGCTCATGCTCTTATACTTCGATTTTTTATCTCCGTGTACCATGCAGTTTGTATAAGGATTCGAATGTGTTTCTACGGAACTTGGCTTTTTCTCCGTGAGTAGCTAAAGTTGATCCATTTACGAGTATACTAAATTTATCCATGCAACTGCACCTCTATAAAATTGATTAAGTATTGGAATGAAAACAATATGAAGGTAGAAAATTAATATGTGAAAATAATAATCCCTGAAGTCTAAGGAATGCACAAGAGATGCATAAAGTCTGCCAAATTAACTATTTCTTTCGTTACTGGTGTGCAATCAATTTTATACAAAATAATGAGCCATTTAATCCTGAATATAATTATTCAATCAACTACACATTTTGGAGCAATCTTCTAAAGAAGTAAAAAAAACTTCTAGCGCATGCCGAATCGAAATTATCAAAAAATCATCTGGTGGCTGAAAGATGCAACGATGATAGATTCTAAGATATAAGAAGCAAGCCTGATGCATCTAGAAAATTGTACACTATCGAAATGCGACAGTGGTGTTATGTTCTTAAAAGAAGTATACCTCAGGCTCAGAGGCGTCGTCTTGGTTGGCATCGATCATCGAAGTCAATTCTGCATCGACGAAGTAGCGGCTCATATGCTTAGCAAGATATTAAAATTGGAAAAAAGTTATTCTCAAAAGTGATTAAAAATACGATCATGATATTAGGTTTCTTTGATTCTTCAGCATAACACAAGTTTCGTTGCTATAATCTTCTTATTCTACTTAACTTACTATTCAAGTTAAATTTATTTAATTCTATCCTCCTATTGACTGTGTGCAAGTAACAGATAGAAATTTAGACATGAATGACAGTCCTCGAGGCGCCGACTGCAGAAATAAAGGTTACATTATGTTTTGTATGGGAGGAAATAAGCTACGCATAAAAAAGTTAAATGATTGAAATTGTGTTTTAAAAGCGGGCTTAAAAAACTGATTTTGGATAAGTTCTTGTTAAGTCGTATAATTTGGAGTACAGAAAATAATTAAAAAATAGGTTTTGAAAGCAATACTTGCATTTATAGGTACTGCACTTCTTTTGACAGTCACACGCAACTTTATTTATTCATTTTATTATTGTTTTGGTTCAAAATCGCATATACCTTAAAGAACGTTTTTTTTAGTATTTAACCTCCTTATTTGAATAATATTCTATTTAGGCAATAACTTTGTCTGATTACAGACTTTTTCCAGTAATATTTTCTTTGATACATATCAGAAAAAGCAATAATAGCATGCAACAAGCTAGGTTATTTCGCTTCAGTGACACTTATTTTGTTTTACGAAAATCGTTCAGGGTAAATATGACAGGAGGCTATAGTGTATTTCCCTTTTCCAGAACTACGGGGTTAAATAGAATTTCAAAAGTTATCGCTTGAAATTCCGGTTTAATTATCATATTCATATTTCATAAAAATCTTTTACCGTCTTTTAGAGATTCAGTTTTCATTTCGTCAGAACTTAAAAAAAATCAAACATTTTTCCATGAAGCGTAATGCTTCTGAATATAACCGTTAGTTCATAGCTCGCCAGTGTAGTGCTACCGTCTAAGCGCACATACTCAATAAGAATATTAACAATTTTTCATGTGTACAATGCTCTCCCACAAAGAGTCGAGCTTGACAATCTTGTAAATTGTCAAACCGTTAAATTCGTTAACAGACGAATTTTTGGGTGTCTTTTAACGTCAAATATTTGCGTGCACAGAGTAAAATATTGACAAACTCGATTAAATCTTTCGCGATAGTGTCACTTCCTCACGTAGTATAACGTCGACTTTTTATGACAGATAATTGTTAAATATGTCTAGAATGTGCAACATAGAGCCGAATACGGGTGCATAAACATTAGGGTGATCATACAAAAACATTTTTTTTTCTTAGGAGCGACAGACAAATAACTGTAGTTCATAGGATTGTAGAAGGCAGATTAAAAAGAAAAGACTTTTATACAATATTTAGGAGTGGCACGTCGTCTTTTAAGTTCTTATAGAAGTAACATGGGCAAAATCATCTTTTTTTCATTTAAGATTTATTTAAGGTCCTTAGAATGCATATAAAAGCATTTTTCAATGAAAAATTAATAATTAGTATTAAGTACGGTTGCCCAAAAAGTTCTATTTTCACTGTTTCACAGACTAATAGCAGCCCTAATAATATATTAGGATCATTTTTTGAAGAGAAAAAAAAGCAGGTTAAGGCCGCAATGCCGAGCCCCTTTCGGGAATAGGAACGCTAACTAATCCTGTTATAGAATTACATCAATAAAAAGAGCTGTGGTTTTACCTTTACGATCTACTCTTCACTTACACCTTTTTAATCTTTTTATAAAATTGTTGCAAATGATTCGAGAATTTATACTGCATTTCTATTGGAATTCCACGCGGATTTAATATGCATTTTCCCTAATTATTTTGACCCGTCATCGGTATAACAACGGTAAAACTCCATGTTAAACAAATTCACTATTTTTTACTTACTTTGGACTTTTTCGAAGTAATATTCTGATCTCAAAGTTTCCAGCAGATTTTAACATTTCAGTATATTTATAAAAATAAACAATGTGGTCGACTTATCTAACATCCCCGAAATGCTAAACATGGCGACGATCGTGAATATGACACGACCTCCATGCCGAATTCACAAAAGACAAACATTCATCAGAAACAATTTCGCTTAAATAATAGTATCAGGTGGATACTGTTGACATGCGTAGATCAGCAATTTGGAAATGTCAAGTGATCTATTTTCGTGGTTAGTTTTGAGCGACAACAAGAAAAATGGCTAACTTTTCATAGCCGTGTGATCAGCTCTGACGTGTATGAGAAAAGTAAACATTCACAGTGAAATTTAGTTAATCTTTAAGAAATAATTTTCCGTATATGCAAAAATTACGCAAATGCAAGTGTAAATAAGCGTATCTGCTAAATGACAGATGTCATAGTCATACCATAGTCGCACCGATATTTATTGACCTAAATGGACTGTAAATTGGTAGAAAATATGCGAAAAATTTCTATCCTGTTTCATCTACTGTGGTGATAAATATGATTCAATTTTTGGTACACTTCAATCAAATTTTTTATTTGCCGATTTTTTCAGATTTTTTGTACATGTATCTTAATATGCACAAAGTGAAATGTTTCCCACATCATTTTTAATAATTTCCACATTATACATGCGTTTCTTCAAAAAATTTTATAGTTCTTTTTAGCAGATACGGTTTTCTCAATTATAGCCGAGATTATAGCACATACCGATTGGTTCAAATAAGACTATGCCATCATTAAGTTCTAATATTAAACAGACGTAACTTTCATTATTTACATTGCCTGGACAACGTAAAAAATGAAAATCTACGTCTTTTCAATATCAGAACCAAATGATGGCATAGTATTATTTGCACCCAACGATACGCTCACTTTCATTTGCACGAGAAAGATGTCAATGGATCCAGCCCGTACGCCTAGTTTTCTCTAAGGGTGGCGTCCCATGATTGCAGAATGGCGTTGTGTTTTGCGTAATGCGTCAAATCACTAGACATCTCAGCCAATGATATTCTACTAGTAATCTAGATAAACACTTTCATTGGCTAAAATGTTTAGTGATTTGACGCATTACGCAACGCCATTCTGCAATCACGGGACGCCACCCTAAGTCTGCATGCTTTACAGGCAAAAAAATCGACTTTTATACGCGGGTGCTAAAAAAATATTGATCAGAAAAAATAAGCTACGTAAAAAAAGGTGAATAAATATCTTTTAACTTAATGACACATGGTCTACATTACTATCATTTAGAATTATTCGAAATAAGAAAATAAAAATAAAGTTAATGATAATTGAACCCGCGTTGCTTAAATTTGGAGTTTATATCTCTTGAAATTAGCTAATTCACCACTTAACAATTTAATTCCAAGCAGAAACCACGATTAGTTTTTGCAATATACTTGAAACGAAATACAAAAATTATTTTGATCAACTTTTGCCCTGTGAAGGCAGAACATCAGTGAACCCGAACGCGTTTCAACTCCATGCAATCCAAAAGAGTACACATTATTATTAAAATTCTTGACTTTCCGTACTAAGAATTTTGAAAACAGAAAACAAATCAAACGCAATAATTCTACGAAAGAAATTTTGTTGAGAAAACTATATAAGATGTTTTTTTTAGTTGCGTAAGTTTAAAAAAATCGATGGGACGATTGTTTCTGTTTTGTGAATTCGGCATGAAGTTCCCCATTCATAAGATATTGTCGTGACTTCTGATTTATAACTTACTATAAAAAGAAAGTATATCGAAATTCATTAGATACGTATTTTTTTTCTCCTGTCCATATATATTAGTTTGCGAGACATTAACACTTGAGGCGGAGGATGCAAAAAGGAGATATATAATTATTTTGCGAGAGTGTGTGAGCCTCTAGCCGCTTGGGTCTGAGCGACTATATCTCCTTATTGCATGCAGCGCCTCAACTGATCTATTGACGGACCTTCCATGAGTCATTATTATCGTTTTATGGATTCTACACGATAAAAGCTATTTGTGATATAAATATTCAAAACAGGCGATTGCCTACGAGTGTGAATTTTTCAGTATGATCCGTAGGCTCGAAGCACGATTCGAAAGCTGGCGCACGAGCCAAAGGCGAGTGCGTGCGCTAAAGATGAGTGTGATAGCTGAATTCTAATGATGAAATCACACGTGCGAGCCATTTCCTGTGCGCATATGTATCGCGCGATATTTCTTGAAACAACTGTACGAGAAAGTTGGAAGCTAAAGGCTGCTTCGAAAAAGTGACAAGAACCAGAAGCTCTTGATCTCCGATCACAACGCACGTGTTCGTTTCCAATATGTGAACAACGAAAAACTTCAAAACGCGAGTCATCACTCCACTACCTCCGCCGAGGCAGTTTCCGAACCTGTTTAAACGACTATGCGGTGTGATAAGTTCTTTATCTCTAAAGCGCACCTGCGCGAATATTATTCTCACGCAACGTCGGCTAGAATGCGTTACTTTGAGCATCATTTAGAAGCATGGAAAGCCCATCTTTCGAGGTGGGTGTTGTAACAAATTTATTTTCATCAAATTTTTTTACATTGAGAGAAAACTTTCACTCTTTGAGGAAGCAAATTTATTTATTCCCTGTAGTATGGGAAGTACTCATTTCATAAAATGAGCACAATTAAATAAACCCATAGTGAATATACCCCTAAAAATGATTTATTTTGCATAACATTTAGAAGTGTAAATGCGATAACCTGGTTATCGGTAATATGTAACGAGAAAATGATTTAACAGCAAACAAAATAAAAATCGGTTAATATTTAGAACTCGCGCATAACATCATAAAATTCCCCCTGTTATTTATATGAGGAAAACTTAGTAAAACCTTCAGAATAATACAACTTTGGTCAATATAATCGAAATCTGACGTTTTGGCTATCACAATTTTCGAAAAATGCACTACTGGGCATTCCATTTTCCAAAATGACGATCCAAGATGGCCATATGGATATGCTGGTGCATAAACATTGGCAACAAACGCATGGGACTCTACTTTATTTTTTAATTATTTGCGAAGACAATATTTTATCATTATAAGTGTATTTGGAAACTAATTTTTATTTTCCAAGAACCACTTAATGAAATAATAAATTAATAAATTATTATATTTCATTTAATGGTATACTTAATGATAAAATTGATAAGACAAACAATGATCGATTTTATTATTTCACTAAATCGTCCTTGAAAAATAAAAACATTTCCCAATACACTTATGGTGAGAAATAAGTTTTCAGGAAGATATTTAAAAAAAGTGTAGTCCCATACACTTGGTGCTTCTGTTAATACACCATCGAACGGCCAACTTGTCAAATCTTCCACAGTGAGGTCATTTTGAAGGTTCTACTCAGTTTTCGCCATTTAAATAAAATGGAAAATTTCAAATGCAATGCGCGTGTTCTAAATTTTAACCAGTTTTTATTTTTTATTTTTTTTACTGCAAAATCATTTTCTTGTAAAATGTCACTGATTAAGAGATAGACGAACTTAAATTTTAAAACTTAGTGTAAAATGAATCACCCTTACACCCATAGTACTTGCTAGCGGTTCCCAAAATTTGATCTCGCCGTCAGGGGCGCACACTCGCTCTGCCACAGGGGTAGCCAATGAGTCAGTCTCGTATTACTGCTTATAAAAGATGTTTTTGAAGTGAAATTTCTTAAGGCGCGGTACGGCATTTTTGCACGAGGAATGAATCCATGAGAATCGTCACGTTACGTTGCGTCACGCTCCATCAAGGTGGCGGACTGAGCTCGCGTATTCAGGGTATTCAAGGAATTCGTGGAATTCAAGGAATTTGTGGAATTAAAGAAATTCTTGATATTCGTGGAATTCAAGGAACTCGTGGAATTCAAGGAATTAGCGGAATTCATGAAATTCTTGAAATTCATGGAATTCAAGGAATTCATGAAATTCAAGGCATTCATGGAATTCATGAAATTCAATGAATTCCATAAATTTATTCCACTTAACCCGGGAGTAAGCGCACCTGCTAGAGTTACGTTAAAATCGCGCGATGGTCATTTCGACCGATAGTAATATCATGGTAAACACCTTAATAATTCTACTCAACTAGTATAAATAGGTTTGCATTAGGGGGTTATTTGAATATTATTGTGAAGTTTGGGAATTTGATGTGGGATTTTCTGAAGGTGATTTGGGTGATTATCTCAAATTTTTAATTTTGTTGATACTTTTACGTGAAGACCCTTAGGATCTGTTCAGATAAAAAATTAGGGGTGGTCTTAGGGGTTGTTGAATATCATTATGGGGTTGGGAATATTACGTGGGCTTTTCTGAATTGTCAAATTATTTGAGAGTTTTACGTGAAGACCCATCAGATCTGTTTAGATAAAAAATTTGGGGTGGTCTTAGGGGTTGTTGAATATCATTATGGGGTTGGGAATATTACGTGGGCTTTTCTGAATCGGATTTGAGTGATTATTTTTAATTGTCAAATTATTTGAGAGTTTTACGTGAAGACCCATCGGATCTGTTCAGATAAAAAATTATGGGTTGTCTTAGGGGTTGTTGAATATCATTATGGGGTTGGGAATATCACTTGGGCTTTTCTGAACGTGATTTGTTTGATTATTCTGAATTTTCAAACTTTTTGAGACGTTTACGTGAAAGCTCTTCGGATCTGTTCAGGTAAAAAATTAGGGGTGGCCTTAGAGGTAGTTGAATATTATTATGGGATTGGAAATTATAACTTTGGGTTTTCTGAAGGTGGGTCGTGTAATTATTTCAAATATGTGAACTTCTAAAAAAATTAGAAATTTTTCTGATTGTGCAAGTCATAAAGAATATTCTTTGTTTGACATGCACGGTTGCTCCCCATCAGATATTTCTGTATCTGTGCAATCTGTTTCTGAACTTGTTTCATGATCAGATGCAAAGAGATAATCAAAATGTTTATCTGAATTACTAATTTCATTTTCAACATTTTCGTTTCGTAGTAAATCACGAAAATGAACCATTTCGCCCATGCTTACGACGAGACACGTGCTTCGCATCAAACGAAAATAAAGACTAACGTTATATTAGGCGCGTGACGGTCAATTAGAATGATGACGTATTTGCAAACTTGTAACAAAGTGACAAGATGCACGAATCTCTGCTCAGCCGCGTAAAAATATAGATAAATACCTTAACTGAGAATAGTTAGCCGGAAAACCATAACAGTGAACGAGTTTATATTGTATTTCAAAATATACAAAACCGTCGGTCCAAATGACCAACGCGCGCCTACTCCCGGATTAAATATTCTTTCGAAGTTTCACTTCTACCCTGCGTCCCGAAACACACACATTTTTGTCTTCACTTCTACTTAGGATATTATATTCTTTACAGTTTTATTTTCAATTAAATCGGCCTTTTATGATCCTGTCCACCCCCAACCACCCCCACCAACTCAACTTTTTGGGTACCCACCCACTCAGTTGGGTAGCGACCGCTAATTCTCATATATGGTCAGTGCTCTTGCTCATCGAACAATAGCGTTTATTCGTATCATGTACACTACCATCGATTTGACTAGACGGATCATTGCTTAAAAATTTAGTCTGTAATCATGATAAATTTTTGTTGTGTATAATAAAAGATAAATTCTGTTTTATAAAGCTAAAGTTAATCTGACTGAATTCTCTTAAAGTCTTCAAATAAAAATCAAACTTAGGTCAATGGGGTTGTTGCATATTTTCAAATAATTTGTTTTCCTAGTCAAATTAAAAGAACACCAAAAAAATAATGTAACTACGGAAGGAAAGTTTTTTCAAATCAAGTTTAAATCTTTTTTTTTAATGTTTAAAAAGTATATTTCTTGAATTTTTGCGGGAAGTACTTTGCAGGAAGTACTTCATTCTGATTAGCGCGGTTGTCCGGTTGGTGATGGAATATAATATGGCCGCTAGCGACTGAATGGGTAAACAGTAAACATAACCTATTGTAAAAGATATTCAAATTGAGGTTATCTTTGGAAACATTTCATTCTCACGCACTTGAATGATATTATTCCTTACTATATTTTTTAAGGTTTTATATTTTAAGCAAAATTGTATGGCTTTTCGACAATTATGAGTAAATAAATATCTCTGTTAGAAATTGTAAATTGAATTTTCGCCAGCTGTCTGCTAGATACTTCGTTAGTCAATAGATCATTATTCTGATTGGTTACGCGCTTTTTGGGGAGTGACGTTTCAAGGTCACAGAGCTTTTGAATAGGGATTTCAATACTTTTCTTAAACATTTTTTTCTCCACAATGAAGTTTTCAAATTTTTTTTTTAAATGCACCAAAATGTTCAGAATGTTATGCAGTATTTAAAAAATATATTACCTAAAATTCATGCAACGACCCCATTTAAAAGAATATTAACTCCTGAACTCAAAGCTTTGGAAAATTACCTAGCGTCGCATCACCCCTGAATTCCAGTAAAAAATTGTAACTTATAAGCCTGAATTCGAACAGATGAATCAATTCATTAAGATTGGAAACAGAATTGAGTGAAAATATTTAAAAGCTTTACCTGTATAAATTCGCAAAATTCAACGCAGGCTGCGCAAATCCCAGTTATGCAGGCCAGTAGGTCAGGATCTGTCAGCATGCATTCCCTCAAGCAACTATCTTGTAAGTCCTGATGAACACTCAATACATCGTCGACATTGCTGACCTGTAAGACATTAACTTCAACATATTAAATATAAAAATTACAATGATAGGATAAATCATTAATCTTTAAATTCTAGGTACAGTGAAAACTGTTCGTAATTGCTGCAGTTGAAATGCGTATTAGAGATCACCCTGCACAGCGTCAACCGGTGTAACTATGAGACGAAATAAATGCATTCGGTGTCCCCTGTGCCAGTATAAACACTTTTTTTCACAAAGTAATACAGGTCCAAAAGCTGACTAGGTACAACTTTGAGGTAATTATGGGACAAGCATTGTTCGATGTTTGATGCAATTTGCATTCTGTTGCAAGTTCTAGAGTAATTTCAGGAGAAATAAAAATATACATGCAAATACTGCCATTAAAAAAAGCAACCTCCAAATCATTTTTCTTTTTTCTCTAGCCTTTTATTATTTCTATGTTTATTAATGTTTAAACAAAAAATTACCCCTTAGTTTTCTACTACTAATATCAGCAATATTAGCAGTACCTGATATTACTTCCAGACCAGTACATCTGAAAAGTTTAACATTCGAAAAGTTTAAAGTTTTAAAAAGATAGCAATAAAGAAAGACGAGAGAAAGAAAAGGAGGGGGATTTGGATAAAATTTCCTCTTTCTTGATGTGGGTTTGTTTTTTTATATTTAACAGAAATATTTGTACGTTCACTTCTCCAAATTTGGTCACTTTTCGTTCGCGGAATTTAACTTTTTTAAATGTCTCAAAATTTTGTTATTAAGGTTTGATTTCGGGCGTTAAAGAGAAATTAAAATTTTGTATTTAATCTAAGTTTCATATCTTCAATTGAATAAGTTAAAAACTAAAATTGCTCTAGGATACGTTTTAGATTTTATTTTCTTTGCTTATATGGGTATTAAAAGAAAAATAATATCAGATTTTAGTTCTTCTCTTGAGTCACTTTTTAACGATTCGAATCTAGTCTGATTAAAAAGTCATACATAATTTAAATTTTCCTTGAAACTTCGCGAAAAACTGAAGGAACGTAATAATTTCTTTGCAGTTTCGTTAAAAAATTGTAATTCTGAAATAAGTTTCTAAACTTTCCATCTTTTCAAAAGAATCTAGATCAATTGTCAAAATTAATGACTTTTGTAAAGTTATTTGTTATCTTGATATGCGTACAAATTTAATATGATGCTCGATATCGTATTTCAACATTTTAAAATAAGTGCTCATAAGTTTCACATGTCTGTCATAAATGATTGAAAATACATATTTGAACGGTGACAATTTGTCAAAAAGCGAAAAAACATTCTGTAAGTGTTGTTGAATTAAGGATAAAAACGTTTTATCAACCAAAATTAGCAAGGTTCGACGAAATGGATGTCGAAGCTGACAATCTCAAAGTGACACTAATCTAAAATTGGACCAGGCTTGATTGCGGATTGCGATAAAAAATTCAATTTTCAGTTTAAAAATAAAATAAAATCATGCTTCCGAAATATTAAGTTTCTGAATACGGGAAAATAAAATTTGATATAAAAAGGTTAGCCAATTCCGAGAAAATCGAACGAGAATTTTGAGATTATAATTTTATTGGTTTTCAGAATCGGCTTTGAATAGTGATTAAAAAAGGAATTTTAAGTTTTTTACAAAAATGAAAAATTACTTTCGAGATCTGGGAATGCTGAATGATAATAAGAAATGTTGAAAACACAAAAATTATTCTGTTCTGAGAAAATCAAAATTGAAGATCGCGATAAAATAGTATGGCAGACATTTTTTGCTACAAATCCGAAAAAAATCCCAAAATATATTATTTTTTCATTAAATGATAATAATTTTAAGAATATCAATGCTTAAAGGTTGAAAAAAAATTATTAGTGCCTTAAAATTGTAACTAAATTTGAAATAAAATTTTAAATAATTTTGTTTTGTTTTAATTTTTGTATTAAAAAAGCGAAATTTTGAAAAAATCCTTCTACCTAAATGTATCTCTAAATTTTTAAGAATTTTTTATGCAATAAACCCATTTTCGATAAAAATTTGGTTACCTAGTTCTGTACTGCAACCCTTCATTTAATAAATTTTTTGTAACTTCGCAGTTTGGTTAACTTAAACAATCTATCCATCTAAAATTATGAAAATAGAATTTACTACAGCAAAATAAAGTTTAGTAGTTAATAAATTAGGTTATTTTTATTAAAAATAAACTTCTTAGTCAATAAAGTCAATCCGGTACAGTTCAAACTTCACAGTTTGCGTAATGACTCTTACGATAATTGACAAGTTACCAACTAGGTTGATAATTTAGATACAAATGAATGAACTTTTTAATTTTTGGCTGGTTGTTTCTTATTTTATCCCATAATCTTCCCGGTTGACGGTACGTACCGTACATAAATTAAGTACCTATTATTTCCTGAATAAATGAATGTAAGACTTTCTGAAATAAATACTGGGTTTAATTTTTTTATCCTTTAACATTTACCTTGCTCATTTTATTTAAAAATAAGTGCCAATTAGGTTCTATGACTTCGACCATCATATAATATTCCAAATGTTGAATGCAATCCAGCATTCGTTGTCTCAAAGAGAAAGCCTGTCGATAAGCCATCGCTGCTTCGTGCGTGAATGTCTTTGCGATTTTATTGCTAATCCACACTCTGGATATAAAAGAACACTCATTTTTTAAATAAATATTTTTTAATTAAAACTATATAACAATTAATTGTTTCAGCATAAACAGACACTGGTCCATAAAAAGAATAATTTAGGTCTCTGAGTTAGAGTTATACTTAAAATAATTGTTGATTCTATACAAGCAATATACATTTTGAATTACCGTCACTATTACTTAAACTATTTCAGCTTCAACAACGAGAAAAAATAATGTGCTACAATTTCATAAATTTCATTTTCAAGTTTATTTACTAAATTATCATTATTCTTGTAATATTTATTTTTCTGTCGTGTCTATTTTCTTATCTATTTCACCTATTTTTTTATTGTTTTTATTACCCACTCTAAACTTGCACCGTATCTCACAATTTCTTTAAATTTTTGTATCTTTTGATACAAGAGCAACTCCATGACTAATAATCTGAAGAATTTTAGCTACTGTTAGTAATTTTGATGAAAATTCTAGTATCCGTTCTCTTAGGTGTTGAAAGAAAAAGGCTATAATAATTTTTGAAAAAATCAAAAAACTTGGGAAATATTCAAAATTGAAAATTTTGGTATTTTTTTTAACTTTCATAACTTTGGTGATTTTAATGACATTAAAGTGTATTTCTTAAAATTATTTGTAATAAGACGCAGTCTTGAGGAAATATTTCTCGAAAAAAAAACTACTTGGATTTTTCAAAAACAAATTTTTAAACAGAATTTCTGAAAATATCTACTTTTTATTTTCTTTAATGTTTTTTTTATAGATAGCTTACAATATCCTCTACAAGTCCCGTGAATTTCAAAGTGGGGTCTCCCTTAGTTTTCGAAAAATAATTAAAAACGTATGCAAGTACTTCAGGGTTCAGACTCTCGGGTGCAGGGCACACCATGCCACAGCGTACGTTCTTAATTATTTCTCGAAAATTAAGAGAGATCCCATTCTGATATTTACAGGGATTTTAGAAGACATTGTAAGCTATCTAGAAAAAAGTAAAGGAAATAAAAAGTGGATTTTTTTCAGAAATTCAGTTCAAAAATTTGTTTTTGAAAAATCTAAGATGTTTTTGAATTTTTGTTTAAAAGATATTTCTTCAAGACTGCGTCTTATAACGAATAATAGAAAAATACACCTTAATAGCATTAAAATCATCAAAGTTATGAAAGCTAAAAAAAGAAGCAAGATTTTCAATTTGGAATATCTCTTAAGTTTTTTGATTTTTTCAAAAATTATAGGGTTTTTCTTTCAACACCTAAGACAACGGATACTAGAATTTTCATCAAAATTACTAACAGTAGCTGAAATTCTTCAGATACATTCTCTGATATATTTAAGTATCAACATAGTCTAATAGAATAAAGTTACCTGCAAAGAAGTCTCTCAATGTGTTTGCAGTAAAATAAGTGCCTGAATAACATTTGATAACAAGCAATCGCTTTTCTGTTGATGACCAATGAAACTGGCCATTTTACGTCGTAATTAAAGACAAAAGCCTCCAGACCACTCAGTGCTTTGTCTGTTGGCAAACAAAATTCTGAAAATAAAACTACCATAAAAAACCACGAAAGCGAATATTTCTATTACAAATCATTAGCACAAAAATCTCATAATTGAAAATACCTTTTTCCTCACGTGTTTGAATCAACAGAATCCTGAACATTTGATACTGAAGATCGTAAGGAAGCAACTCTGGTTTCAAATCGTCTTTGTAAGGATCGTAATCTGCAGTTGATAGCCGTAAAGCGATTTCAAGTAGAGAAGCAAGACGGTGAATGACTATATCGTCCATATTTTTGCTCAATTCTGCCTCGCAAAGATTCATAAACTGAACCTAGAATGGTAAATTACTCCTTAATAAATCTATTTTCTCGGAATTAAAAAATTAAGTGGAAACGAAAACATGCCACAAAATCGCCTTGTGCGAGGAGGAAGTAACTTTTAATACTGCGAAGTCGGCCCATTAAATCGTTTTCTTGAATAAGAACTTCCAATAACGTCCTTGCAGCTTCGGAATAAGCTCTATCGATAGCAGCAATGTATTTTTGATCTCGATGTTGATAGACCAGAGGCTCTTGTTTTCCCCATTGAACGGTTTTTCCTATTTTTTTAAAACAAGTATTATTGCTATTTAGTAATAAAATTACACAAATTTAAAGGTTGTACACTATCGTAATTATATAACTGACAGTTTAATAAACTGAAAAGGTTTTGTACCACATTGCCTGATGACGTTGAAGTATTTTCCAGTTCTTATTATTGTCTGAGCGTGTTCGTTGAGAAAAATCGGAATCCTCTCTGGTCTCATTGTATATCTTTTCTCCCAGTAATCCGCGGAATAATCCATTGGAAGTTCTTCTCGCTGAATTAACTCGTTGTCCTCCACGAGAAACTATGACCAAAAACAATTTTATGATTTTTGAGCATAGAAGGTTTAATAGATTAATGCAAAATAATCAGTAAAAATTTCCTTGTCATCGCCATTCCATAATTAATTATATTATATATAGTATATACCCTAAGAATAGAACATTTTCATTTCATTTAAATTCTAATGATAAAAAAAGCGTTTTCTATTTACCTGTTGGCATACATTGAAATCCTGTATTAAATGAGACAAATAAGGAGATATGATAATAAGCCAATACTGCCGGAGAAAAGGTCATGCTAAGCGTAAGTATGGGTTAAAATTTGAAAGCACACCAAATTCAAAGCATATGTATTTGAACTGAAAATTTTTTAAATGTTCATTAGTCCAAAAACTTCTAAATTTGAAATTTCTTCAATTTCTCAATTTAAAATTGTCACAAATGCGACTGAAGGGGCGTGACAAAAAATGATCAAAGTCCACTTTAAAAAAAAGAGATAATTTTATCTTACAGCTCATTGCCGATAGGTTCGAAACGTAATTCGTAACTGACAAGGAAATTGCCCCAGGTGGACCTCAAAGATTTTCTTCATTTTGTAATAATTTGTAGTACACAAAAAAAAAGCGGACACATATTAGTTTTACGTGCTAATTCGTCGATTTAAGGGGTGAAAACCACCCTTAAAGTTGACCCCCAAAAACAGTTTTTCTTCAATATCTCAAAAACGAATCAGAATTTTTTAACCAACAAAACGTCAGCTCATTTCTTACAAAAGGACGCTCATCGGGACATATTTTTTATGTCGAGGTATTGTAACTATTATGTTTTACAAGGGTGAATGTGATTTTTTTACATTTTTTTTTATACGGAAATCTTTTAATCAGCTGAATTTCATAGTATATTATACTTTTATTAAGAAAATTACAAATTAAAGTTGACATGTTTCGGGATTTTTGAAAAAAATGCATTGCAAGGGGTGATTTATCCCTACAGTTAATTTATTGCTTCCCGAGGTGTACTTCACCGATTTTCTTCATTTTGTAATATGTTGTAATACATAAAAAATAGTAGACGCGTATTTTTTTACGTGCTAATTCGCCGATTTAAAGCCGGCCATACACGTTACGTTTTGCCGGAGAGGAATAACTGTGCAGGCGACCTGTGCAGGTATATCGGAGCGTCTGTGGCAATAGAACTGTGCAGTTTTTCGGGCCTGTACAGGCGGCCGGAGCAAGATCGAAAATCAATATTTTTGAGCTTGACCGTACGGTGTACCTGAGCGTGTATGGGGACTACTCCGGCCGCCTGCGCAGGCCAAACTTCACTTGCAGCCACTTCGTCACTTGTTTTCTAATTTGTGTGTAGGGTGGTTGTCGCGTCAGTATCATTAAGGGGATTTATCAGCGTTATAAAATGGATGGGCAGTTTCCGGCCACACGGTTGAATATTTTCGCCTGATATTTTGCATACCTCATCTAAATATTGTTCTCTTTTGCAGTGAAGTCTCGGTTTTTTGAAATTTTTTTTATATTTTACGTTATAAACAAAAAGAAAAGAACAATAGAAAAAAAATGCAGTGACGCTCAGT
>CAKNYM010040168.1:28862-50626 GCA_932195095.1 Andricus curvator
TCAAAAAAAAAAAAAAAAATTTATTTTTTCTTGTCGGAATTGACGCGCGTGACCCTTCACGGATCGAAAAGTGAACTGTGCGATAAATCTGTGGATTAAAGTGCGACAAATTTAAGTACGGAGTGCGAAAACGTAAGAAAATATAGGTGCGTTACCGAGGGCATTAGCTGCGAGGTGAATTTCGACTCGGGAAGAGACCAAATTTCAAGCCATTTCGAGCGCGGATAGCACTCAAATGAATGACCATCTGCGGCGTATGACCGGGATCTGTATTCGCTGCGTTTTTATTAATGTCAAGCGGGAGTTTTTACGCCGAGGATGATTGTATGGATTTGATGGGTAGGGTCGAATGTCTGCCTTCAAACTCGACTTTTGAAAAACCGGCTGAACTCGGGAGGTGGCTTTCTGCAGTTTTCCTCTTCCCTGGACAAACGTTTAGGCATATGCGAGTACTTCTAATAAGGGCACATAAAATTATTTCGCCGGGAGTCGGAAGGCCCCTGGAGGCTTTCTGAAACATTTTCGAACTTTAATTTTTAAAGACTATATCTAGATGTAGAATTTCATTGTGCATTTTTTTTTCTGGAGGCAAAAAGTTGTAGCTTTTTTAGTTTTCTAATTAAAGCTAAAAAACTGACTTTTTTGGGAAAATCGATTTCAATTCGTTTTTACTTCAACTCTTGCTCAGTCAGTCAGTTTTTGGAATTTTTCAATACAATTTTCAGGGAATGTAGTTCGAAATGTCCTTTGACTGATACAACTGAAGGAATTTCAAGATTTATTTAAAAAAAAATTGTTAATAATTTTTTTCTGATGCTTGGCGCACATTGGACTTCTCTAACTTCCAGCGTTTCGTTCATCGAGAGAATTTTCAGCAACAAAAAACTTCAAGCGAGAAAGTTGTTAACAACAGTACAAAGAAGTTTTCTGGAAAATTTTAGCCCAATCGAACTGATATTTAAGAAATTATTAATGTATCAAGTCGCTAGCAGCTATGCGACTCGCGCGCGGACTGTAGCGAGAGTCTCAGATCCGATTCTGAATACAGTTCATCGGCGCCAAAAAGAAAAACTAATAAAGAAGTCAGGTTATATCAAAGTATTATGAATCATTAAATAAATACATAACATTGCATAAAAATAATTTATTTTAATTGAAGATCTTTTTCCGTTATTTAATTAATATTAATTTAAAAATATATAAACGTCTTTAATATAAATATTATGCTTTCTGAACTTTTGATTTCGAATGAGATCCTTGTTCATAACACTTCGAACATTCACAGCAGAGTTTAACTGGCTCAAAAACTCCTGCATTATTCTGGACTTTATTTGAAACAGATATATATTCTTCACCCTAAAAGAAAAAACAGAAATTTCGCTGATAAAATAGTGAAAAATCGTTCACTTACTGATTGTCACTGATTTTCAATGAAATTTCACTGATTCAAATTTTGTTTGAATTTTTTTAGATTATTATTATTACAATACGAACCAAAAACAAGTGCACTTTCTCGATCTTTCACTTTTTTTAATTCCACGAATTTGAAGCATTAGAAAATTCGCGGAATTAGGAATCCGGTGAATCTCAACTATTAGATGTTTATGTTTTGTTTTACTTTTGCACAGTTCGTCTCAAAAATAGAACCAATATGAAATGAAGAAATCATTTTACATTATGCAAATTTATTTATTTATTCATTCATAATACTTTTATATTACCTGATTTCATGATTAGTTTTTATTTTTGGCGCCGGTGAACTGTATTAAGAATCGGATCTGAGACTCTCGCTACAGTCCGCGCGTGAGTCGTATAGCCGCTAGTGACTTGAGACATTAATAATTTCTTCAATATCAGTTTCATTGGGCTAAAATTTTCCAGAAAACTTCTTTGTACTGTCGTTAACAATTTTCTCGCTGGAAGTTTTTTTTTGCTGAAAATTCGCTCGATAAACGAAACGCTGGAAGCTAGAGAAGACCAATGTGCGCCAAGCATCAGAAAAAAATTATTAACAATTTTTTTTAAATAAATTTTTTAATTCATTTTTTTTATCCGTCAAAGAGCATTTTGAACTACATTCTTTGAAAATTTTATTGAAAAATTCCAAAAACTGACTGACTGAGCACGAGTTGAAGTGAAAAACGAATTAAAATTGATTTTTCCAAAAAAGTTTTTTGGCTTTAATTAGAAAACTAAAAAAGCTAAAACTTTTTGTCCGAAGAAAAAAGATGCGCAATGAAATTCTACATCTAGATATAGTCTTTACAAATTAAAATTCGAAAATGTTTCAGAAAGCCTCCAGGGGTCTTCCCACTCTCGGCGAAATAATTGTATGTGCCCTTATTCGATCCGGCAGCTCAAATTACCACCTCACTCCATAAATTTTATAAACACTTTGAACTCCACGGGAAAACACGTAACTCCCGTACTCAATTTGAACCATCGAGAGCAGAGACAGAATCTACGACTCGAGCACTCATACTAAGAAAGGACGTCAACGTAATTAATCGACGAATTAATTGACATTTTAAACAAACACCGATCCTGTTTTTCGACTTCCTTAGAAGAGCTAGGTTGTACAAATCTTTTATAAATGGATATTGTTGAAAAGTGAAGAAGCAAACCGGCAAGTTTTAAACCACACCATTTAAGCGACATTAATAGCGACTTAGCAGAAAATATATATTTGATGTAACTGACACGGACTAACCGTATGCAAGTCCGGCCTTTGTAATAAATCGATATATATATATATATATATATATATTTTTTCTTCAGTTTTGATGTATGGCTTGTGTCTGTTTGCGTAGCATCTGTCATTTGCCGTCATTTGTGGTTACATATTTAAATTATGATTATATTTCGTTTTTATAAAGAAATATTAAGAGTCATCGATAGTAACTGTAGATAGGTAATTCATATTTTTACAATCATTTTATTTAGGTATATATTATATTATGTAATACGATACGATTGCCAACAGAAATACCACGCTGAAAAAACCAGTTCTCGTCCGATCACTGAAGTTAAGCAGCGTTGGGCGCGGTTAGTACTTGGATGGGTGACCATTCGAGAATACTGCGTGCTGTTGGCCCGTCGTGGGTGTGGTGAGCCCACACTTGTAGTTATTTACTACAAGAAACTATCCACCTAGAAACACTACCCGAATCGGGTAGTGTCACGCCTACCCTGAAAGGGAAATGGCTTAATGGTATACTACCAATGGTATGTAATACGATAATTTTAAACATCGAATGTACAGTAGTCCCTCTCATCTTGTCTCAATTCGAGAACCAAGTCCTCTCGTACTGCCCACTATGAAGTGGGGGGGGAGGGGTGACCAATCAGTGCGGTGAATCAGGGCCATTCGGACGTTCCCACACATGCTTGTTTGCGCGTGTTTACTATATCATGCCACGTGCAAGTCAATGTCGGTGATAAAAAGTTGAAATATTTTGCGAAACAACATGAAAGGGATTACTGTATTATATTTATATAAAAGTATAAAAACTTCTGGAGAAGGAAAAACTGGCTGGTAAAGGGGACAAAATTTGTGAAATAAACAATTAGTGTCGATGATTCTAAATATTACTTTATAAAAACTAAATATAATCATAATTTGAATGTTACCACAAATTACAGCAAATGATAGCCAGTGTCATACATAAAACGCTAATCACTGATGAGGCTTTTGCCTGTATTGAGGCGAATGTGGCGCATCGGTAGGGATTGAGAAGGTACTTCTTAGTCAAAAACTTTGTTGCGTGAAATGCATGGCGGCTTGGGGGGCCTGATCTCTAGCTCACGCTAAAGACCCTCTATAATTTTCCATTTAATTTAGAAAATGAGAACGTGCATAGTAACAGAATGTTTCAATAACTCTACGAATACATTTTCAACTTTTAAGAATGTTTCCAGGATCCTTAATTAAAGAAGACAAATAGTTTTAAAATCATTGGAACTGCGTTTGGTTTTAACCTTCAACCTTCGTCTACCATCAACTCTCGTTCGGTTCGAAAATTTCTTCGGCAAAAGGTACCTACGTAAAACATTCATATTTGATACATAGGAATATATTTTTATTATCTCCACAAGAACAGAAAGAACCTAGTACCTCGCACATGTAGATTTATTCTGGCAATTTGAAATTATAATAGATCAATATTACAAAGCTATATCATTCTTCTTCGAAGATCAATTGGAACCGTTCTTAAAATTATGTTCTTACAATTATTAAATCATTCTGGTACTATAGACATTGGCATTTCTGTAATAAAATTAAAATTTAGAAACTTTGGTATTTCGTAATGAAAAAGAATGAACCTTCTTTTAAATTCTGAAACTTCATTTCACTTCCGGTTTGTGATAAAAATGTCGGACGGGGAAAATAGTGGGGAGGTTTTGCCAGACTTTACCTAGAGCGACTTTAGCTCGCGCTCGCCACGCAAAAGTTTACTAGCGTTGATAGCGTGGATATCGATGTGGCTAGAGAGATTCCGAGTTTGCCCTTTGTTGTGCTAACATCGAGGAGCAACTCAGAGAAAAAGCAACCAAAGAAGCCGAGGCAGCCATGCCTCTCAATCCAGAAGGAAGTAAATCGCCTTCGAACTCAACAATCGGAGAAGAAATCATAGAAAAGATGGATCAAGACGCCTGGACCACCGTATCGCCACGGAACCGCACAAGACTATCAGAATCAAGTTCGAATTAATCTTTTTTGACATCTAGTAACGCCAAGACCACGACCCACGCGAGTAAGAAACATTTTTAAACAAACCCTATAGCAGCAAACACTAAATCAACCGCATCACCGGGAAAAATAACGCCAATCAACGTGATCGTTGACGAAGTAAAGCACCCCTATACAGTCCTTTACAAAACCCATAAAGATTCTACCCAATATAACCCACAGTTTATAACATCGGATCCTATGTTTATTCTGTTGGCGTGCCCTACATTGAAGACTACCGTGCAGTCATTACTAACCTTGAAAATCAATGATCCCAATATTACAGAAAAATGTCCGAAGACTGAGTTCATGATGAACTTAAAGAAGAAGAGTTTACGATTACCACAGTTATCCATATGAGTAACAGGTTAACTAAAAAAGCCATACCCTAGTACACCAAAAGCAAAAGGTCTCCTTAAAATTCAGTCCCTGGCTTTTATAAAAATTAAAATTGAACACTATGTCAAATCTAATGAAACCTCTCAATGTTTTAACTTTAGAGATTTTATCACGTCTCTGATATGCGTCACGCCATCCCACGCTGTGAGAAATGTAGGGGAGCGCACACCAGCTCGAAGTGCAAAAAAGATCGCCAGACACCGACTACGTGCGCTAACTACGGCAAAGACTATCCAGCTAACTATAAAGGCAGCGTTCAAAAAAGCATGAAAAAGAGAACTAAAAACCCTAAGTCCAAACCTGCCAACAATCTAAAGGACGACGCCCCTTCGCCAATGATTCCGCAAAGCCACATTGACCATCAAGAACACGTAGCCCCCAGCCCTTACAGAGTAAATCCACCTTCTCAAGACATTAAAGCTAAGTTAGTTATCCTAGTAAAAACGCCACCACTTTAACAAAAGAAATAATGGGATGGGGGGATATAAGCATGAATGAAGCTATCTAGCAAACAGCCAAGGTTATAACTAGTTTACTAGCACTTGCTCTTGAAAATGACACCTCTCAATAAAAAACCCCTTATAATTATTTTTTATAACACATGCATGATTTCAGCGCTTTTCGACGATTATGAAGCGGGGCTAAAGCCCCCAAAAATGGAGGGGATGTTGGAAAAGGAGGCTCTCGGGATGTTGTTAGACGAGATCAGGGGGCTGAGGGAGGACGTAAGGGGGACCAAGGAGCAGATGGAAGGCATGAGGGAGGACTTGCGAATCAGAGATGAGAAATGGGAAAAGGAGGTGAAAGAGCTGAGAGAGAGTAGATGGGTTAGAGAGGGAAAGAAAAGAAAAAGAAGTTAAAATAAAACAGATGGAAGAGGAGATTAGGGTGTGGAAAGAAAGGACGGAAAAAAGGCTTGAGAAGGTGGAGGGCAGGACGGAAATGGAAATAGGAGACGGGGGTAGCGGGGGCGAGATTAAAGGTATTTGGGAGAGGGTAGGGAATACGATAGAAGAGAAAGTGGGAGAGCATAGGAATGAAAAGGAGGAGAGGGCGGATAGGGAAAGGATAAGGGCAATGGAGTTGAGAATGGAGAGAAAGGAGAAGGCAGACAGGAGAAATAATATTGTGATAAGAGGGTTTAAGATGAAGAGCGGGGAAGAAAGGGAGGGCGTGGAAGCGCTGCTACAGAGCATAGGGTGGAATAAAGGCAGGGTAGGGAAAGTTAAGTTGGACGGGAGAAAGGACAAAGAAGTGGCGGTTGTGGAGTTGGAGAGCTGGGAAGAAAAGTTGGGGGTAATGCGAAATAAAAATAGGATAAAGGATAAGGAAGTTTTCATCGATCACGATTTGACAAGAAAGGAAAGGGATGTACAGAGAATGCTGTACGACAGGGCTAGGAGGGAGAGGAGTGAAGGGAGATCGGCGAAGGTAGGATATCGGAAAATAAAAATAGACAAGAAGATGTGGGTGTGGGACGAGGAGAAAGAGGTGTTGAAGGAAGTGCAGAGGAATTTGTTTCGCAGGAATTATGGGGGTGGGGGTAAAGCAGGATGGATTAGTGATTAGTGAAGGTGCTGTACTGAAACGTAGCAGGGGCAAAATATTTTGTTTTATATTATTATCCCCATTACTTGAAGTGTTTACAAAGGAAGCTTCGACGGCAGGCTGGACCCTCCCTACGGTAGCAGGTACTGCCACGAGATTCTGGCCCAAACCGTTGCAAAAAATATTTAAGTAAGTTTTTATGAAAACTGAAACCGGAAAACTAACAAAAATATCTTTATGGTAATGCAGTATTTTAAAAGAAAATCAAACTTCGTAAGGTTGGTAAGTATGTACTAGAGCGTGAAAAAACTATACATGCTTCTATCAAAACATTAATTCAATAATTACTCCCCCTAGAAGAACTTTATATCATAAGTTCATAAGGGAACTTGGAAAATCCGTTTTATTAAAATTTTGGTGAGAAACCAATAGCTCATTGACTTTAAGATTTGAAAACCCCTATCAACTTTTATGTCACGTGATTCCAATTTGAATGAGTATTTTCGCGTTTTCAATACTTAAACATTTTTTTCTCCTAAATAAAGCAACAGAAAAAAATAGCTTAAAATTAATAATACCAAAAATTATTTTATTTAAAATTGCGAAACAATCTTATTTTCTATGATTTTGGTGTAGGGTCCTTTTAAAGTATGGAAATTAGCAAATTTTTATTAATCTAAAAAACATGTGCCAAATGCTTCACGAGACCAAATACATATATTAGCAGCCTAAAGGAAGACTTATTGGGTAAACTAATAATTCAAATGGATTTTTGCCCACACAAACGTAAAAAATTGGAGAAGCGGCGAGTACCTGGTCAATAAAATCTACATGTTCGAGTTATTTGCTTACAAATTATTCATTAATTTGATATTTAAAAGCCATCTTATAGATAATATTT
Source organism: Andricus curvator (assembly GCA_932195095.1). Classification (NCBI taxonomy): domain Eukaryota; kingdom Metazoa; phylum Arthropoda; class Insecta; order Hymenoptera; family Cynipidae; genus Andricus; species Andricus curvator. The sequence goes on from CAKNYM010040168.1 coordinate 36,440, forward strand.
AGGCAAGCAATTTTTAGTCATGACATTTTATTGTTCCTTAAGTTTTTCTCTCGTAAAAATTAATTCCCTATTTTTTCATCGCATTTTTATTGTACTCATTACTTTGAACAAAATTAAATAATTTTCAATGCTCTGGACTTCATTTTAAAAATGAAGTCCTGTTAGCTTGCTTTTCTTTTTGTTGAGAAAGTTATTATATGAGAATGAACTTACCTCTTGATAAGGATCGTAAATGACACCTTTGTACACCCATTTTTCCAACATCTGCATATATGGAACGCTAGCCTCTTTGATCAGGAATAAACAAAGTTCCTTGCACTTTGCGTCTCCACTCATAGAATTTGATTGTTCATGAAGTAAACTCAAAACTTTACCGCCCCTCGCATTCGCCTAGAGTTTAAGCACTCGTGTAACAGACGCTCTTGTTAAAAAAAACAAATTCTAAAAATGGAACAAAATGTCACACGTACTTTACATATTGTGGATGTAATCTGAGAGAGAATCGACATAGTGGCCATCGTGGGTTGAATATAAAACCACATCTTCTGCAAATTCAATTTTCCTCGTCTGTGTTCCATTTCTAACTGTACGAGGAATAGCTAAAATGAAAAAAATGTAGGCTATAATTCGAAAAACAAATGTTTTCGGCGAATAAAAGTTCAGAAAGTTTCCATGAATTCTGCTTTTATTCCTTTACGAGAACTTTTTCATCTCACATACCAAGTAATCCTTCACTAAACACCTTAAGGCGCCTCTTAAAGCATGATTTACTTGCCCTGCGTCTGGCAGATCTTTTTCCTCAACAAATCGAACAGTGGCGGAATAATAAGAAGCCAGTGGGAGGATTTGTTGTGTCAGTTGCCTAAATGAAATACCTAAAAATGTAATTAAAAAAATATAGTAATCGGCTTTAAAAAATTGCACATTATAAAAGAGATTAATTTCTTCTTACCAACATCGGTCGATATTTTAAAAGAGATTGGATCATATGGATTCTTCAGAGGTTCTGAAACTATGTAAGACCCATCGATTCCTTTCAAGCAGTTCAGAAGGTCCCACAGCAAAACTGATTCTTGTGAAACGATAGGCACGACCTCTGTAATATATAAATTTATAGAAAAATTTAATTCCTAAACTATTTTCATGCGTTTTTAAATCCTATAACAAAAATAGTTGAACTGTTGTTTGAGATTTCTGAAACGTACTTTGGCAAGGAAGGAGGGAAACATCGCTGTGAAAGTCCCAAGAAATTCGAGGCCTTTCGATGGTCCAATTTTGCTTAATGGCAGATGGATCACTGTATCTGCTAGATGATCCAACATGTCTGATTAATTTTCTCTCACCCTCAACTGCCGCCTTCATCACATTCTTGCGAATCTAAAAAAGGAGGAAATAAATAAGTACGCAAGTAATAAAATAAGTTCACTTTGCTTATAAACATATATTATCTTCGATGAGGTAAATGATATAGCAGTATATTTTACCGCGGTCTGCGTGATAAAATGTTCTAGAGTGGGTAGAAAAACAAGATTTTGGAAATTGAAAATGGATCTATGTGGAAAAGTAGCGCCTGAAACATATAATCAATTCGGCGTCGATTGATAAACGCCTTTCTTTACTCTAGCAAAATAGGTATGTTTGAAGGAATTCTTATTTTCGTAATTTTAATATTTTCGTGAATGTCCATTTTTTACGTTCCTGGAGGTCCAAACCATCTCCCCAAATTTTCACAGCTTTTTGTTTGCAGTACCATAGAAAATAAATCATGTTTAGTAAATCCCTATTTTCAACTAATAATTTTAAAACGTACTGAAATGGCGAGATAATTTTTTCATTTTTATGGGGGGCTTTTTATTGATAAAAATGCGACAGAAAAATGTGGTAAGTCTAAAAAATCATAAATGAAAACATTGGGTATTTTTTAAATGCGAACTAAATTTGATGTTTTTTTAATTATCTTTTTTCAACTGACCTTGAATATCATTCATAATATCTGTGGCCAATTTAATAATAAAAATGTAAGAAGCAAAATTAACAGGCAATTTGTTTTCGAAAAGTCATTTTTGTGTTTCTTTAAATTATATATTTCCAGTTGTTTAAAAAAAATTTAACTTTTTAAAAGGCTTTTACTGATAAAAATACAGATGAAAAAAAATCCATAAGTTCAATGAATCAAAAATAACGTTTTAGCGTTCTTGCCGTCTAACAAACTCTTGATCACTTAGGGGCCATCCATAAATTACGCAACTTTCGTTACATAATGACGGAAAACTACAGGCAAAGTCGGAAAAAACGTTACATGAGGGGGGCCAAAATTGTCGGAAAATTGCGTTACGTTATTCATGTATGGCCCCTTAAGGGTACACAAAATAGTAAAGAAGGCTACAACTCTACAGCATAAATAAAAACTATAGTCAAAGTAGGCGTCATGCGCCTACAAAAAAGGACTTCGTAATCTATTTCAATACAGTTAAAATGTTTGAGTTTTATATTTTTACTAGCTACTACTTACTAACTACTACTAGATTGGTCAACAACTGTAGATTTGCATGAGCATCATACGTTTTAGGCCACTTGATTTTATATATTAGATGTATATAGATATACGGTCAATGCTATTTTGCATTATTTATTAAATAAAAACTATTATCAATTAGCGATTCGGGTTTCCGTAGGAACCATCTTTAGTGCCTAATCTATAAGTGTATAAATTTTCAAGTCTATATGCGCAACGGTGTGGCCGGGTTCGAGCCTCAAGTATACAAATTTGAATTTTATATAGTAGATTTGACTAAAAAGGGGGTTTTGTGATCGCGGGGTTTGAAATGGTACTTATTATACCCTTTTGGAGTGCCGAAATTGGTCTTTATTGCCATTTTAGTGTGCTAAAATTTGGCGCTTATGCCCTTTTAGAGTGCCAAACTTTGGCTCTTATGGCCTTTTTCTGTGCCGAAACTTGGCGCTCATGCGCTTTTGGAGTTTCGAACTTTGACGCTTATGCCCTTTTGGAATTCCAAACTTTTACGCTTATCCCCTTTTGTAATTCCAAATTTTGGTGCGGATGGCTTATTGGAGTGCCTTTTATGCCACATATGCCTTTTTGGGGCCCCAAATATTGGCGTGTATACCCTTTTTCTTGCCAAACTTGGGCGCTTATACCCTTTTGGAGTTCCAAATTTTGGCACTTATGCCCATTTGGAATAGCAAATTTTGGCACTTATACCTTTTTCATATCCCAAACTTTGGTGCTTATGCCCGCTTGGATTTCCAAATCTTCGAGCTTATGCCCTTTTTGATTTGAAGGGCCGCAATGCATACGGGCGTAAGTGCCAAAATTCGGAAATGCGTTTTATTGGCCTAAACTAAATTTTGTAACCTAACTCATGTTTCTGTAGAAGATTATGGTCCAGTTCGATTTAGAAGTGGTTCAAAATCCATGTGTGGTATTTTTTTATAAAGGAATTTCATATTTTTTGCCTGTTCTTTTTACCATTCAATAGAGCTAAGTGATAGCTCGAAATAACTTTTTTTTATTAATTCAAAAAATAAAAAAGTTATGCAACTCTTTGTGTCCATATTTTCGTTTTTTGGGACGTGCCGCACAATTCATAAGGGATTTTCTCGAATGTGGTTGCTTCTTTTGGGACGTTCCTTTCGTGGTTTGATAGAGTTAAGTAATAGCTCGAAAGAACTTTCTTGTTTTTTTCTCAATTCAAAAATAAAACAGTTACGCACCTTTTTATGAGTCAAAATTGGAGTTTTTTTGGACGCGCAGATATTATAATTCAATAAAGCCAACCAAGAGCTCTAAGACACTTTGTTTTTTTTTTTTAATTAAAAAATAAAAAAGTTAAACAACTCTTTATGATCCAAAATAAGAGCTTTTGGGGATGCGCCGTTCCTTTGACCAAGGTTTTCTCGGAGATGGATGCTTCTTTCAGGATGTTCTTTTCATGGTTCGATAAAGCTTAACAGTACCTCGAAACGTGTTCGCATTTTTTGTTTAAAATTAATTGCGTGTAAGTTAAGACAGTTTTTCGTTTCTCCTGTAAAATTCGGGGTTTGGCACTTACGCTCGTATGCGGTCAAACTTTGGCACTTATACCGTTTCGTAATTCGAAACTTTGGCGCTTTTGCCCTTTTGGAATTCCAAATCTTGGCGCTCATGAAATTTTGGAATGCCAAAATTTGGCACACAAAAATTGAGTATTTCTAAAATGCTAAGCGTTTTCATTAATGATTTCTTCAGACATAACAAAACAATTTCCATTTCATTTTTACCATTAAAAAGGCTCTAAATGAATGAAAAATGTCTTTCGCCATTTCTGTGTGTTTTTAAATTGTTTCTTGGAAACAAGGGTCTATTTAACATGAATTACTTCCAATAGTGCTGCAAACGAAAAGCTGTGCTTTGAGATACTTTTAAGACTCCAGAATTAAGACGCGCAGAACCACGACGTTTATCGATCTTTTCGAACTTAATTATACTTTTTTCGGCCGTACTTTTCCCACATAGTTCCATTTTCGATATCCAACATTTTCCTTTTATCCAACCCACCATATTTAAATACCTACCAATTTATCTTGAGTTTCCATTAGGGTTAACTTAATGATAAGATTATTTTAGCATGCTCGTAGATCATGATGTTTGAAATGTTATAAGAAAATTTTCTGTCATACCATGTAAACACCAACATCAGGATTTTAATCTTAAGAAAAAAATATAAAAATAATTCTAAAATTGTATTAATACCACTTTTTAAATTATTAGAGTTTATAGAAACGACTTGTATGGAGTTGAAAATCGTAAACACCATAATGAAAGTGGACTATTTCAGATGTCATAAATTGTTTGAAAGTTTCTCCAAAAATTATTGTATCAAGTCATCCTCATTTGTATTTGAAGGTGTTTTTCTTACTAAAGAAGACACCATCAATTGAAGCAGGGAAGGCTAAACGGTACTAAGTCCACTTTTTTACGAAATTGAGTTTTCTTCGAAAATCATACTTTCTCGCTATTTTACTCCATATTCAGTGAAAATATTAAGATCTTGAAATTTTTTAAACTGAAATGGAGTATTTAAATGTATTCAAATACTTTAAAATTTCAAAGAATTCGAACTAAATGAATGAATTATACAAAAAATTCAACTTGTTCTTAACAATTCGACGGTTATTACAGAATTTTGACAAGTGTTTGAGAATTGAAGATATCATTATCAGAATTAAACAATTTTGTACTAATACTACAAAATGTTCCTATTTTCTGTTAAATATTGTTATTTGTTCATGAAATAAATAAAATTATGTATTTCATGTCATTGTCTGAACGATTTATGTACTATTTTTATTTATAATACCAGATTAAGCTAAACAGTGATAAGTCCATCGACATTTCCATTAGATGATTATAGGCAGCGCCATCTAGTTTTTCACACAAGGCTTATTAAACTGATCCATCTACCAACACAAAAACAAACTGTCTCACTTCGAGCTAGAAAGAACCATTTGGCGGTGCTGAAAGCTACGGATGCAAAAGTTCAGAGATTGAATCGTAAAATTTTGACTTGCATTTGCTTCAAATTTACTGAATAGACTTAGCTGTAAATTACATATTTTCTAAGTTTTCTTTACTGTTACGTTAAATCTATTAAGTAAACTTGAAGGAAATGCAAATAAAAATTTAACGATTCAAACCCTGGAATCTTGCATCCGTAGCTTGCAGCGGCGCCAAACGGGTCTTTCCGGTTGTTCCTCTAGAAAGGTTTTTTGCTTCCCTGTAAGATTAGGTTGATTGGACTTAGCACCGTTTAGTGGCCATTCGCAAAATACTTGATTGCATTACAATAATGCGCCCGTGACTGATAATATATACCGGGACAGTCCCGTGCATACTATTCAAAAAATTAAAAAAATCGAACTCTAACCAAAAATGCCTTCTACATATTGGACTGTAACCATCTTAAGCCTAAGACATTAATATACGTGATCCCTACCGAAGGTGTTCTCGCGTTGTCGACGCGGTAGGGCTTGAGCTTTCCTCTCATGAATTTGACGGCTATGTTGGCTGTAGCATTGCTACTGACAGGGTTTCCCATGCCAGACAGGCAGAGAACGAACAGAAAAGTGACTAAGAGGAACACCGAAACCCATACATTTTAATGGAGAGTCTTTTGAAAGGTTTGAAACGCTTGTCGCTTCCCGAGGATCGTCGGGGCGCCCCTGGAGCCAGCGCTGGGGGCCACAACATACGGGACGGTGGTGATGGTGAGCTGCGAGATCGTCAGGCAGATTTCACTAATCAAACAGCTGGCCAGCAAAACCATCTGCGGTATACGGTAAGCAGTGAAACATCAACTGTGCCTGCTGAGGATGCTTTGGCTAGCGTTAGCTATTTGCAGCCAACGCCCTCAACAGAAATACCATGGCAGAGCATCAAGTGGGATACCACAATGAATGAGGAATTGGTGCGTCTCTATTATGAAAGTGCAAAGTTTAAAACCGCGCGCGAAAATGATACAATTTTAGAACGAAATTTGCTGCAAAGTATCCTAAAATAGAGAAAGAGATCTAAGAGATCTTATCGCTAAGGTGGAGGACATCAGGACTAATCTACACATCTCAGAAGATCTAGCAATGGAGATTAAACAACAGGTTGATTTGGCGCGGAAAAATGACGGCATTGAACACCAGTTAGAGGAAGCCGCGCCACACGAACAAGCAGCGGCAATTGATGTTCTTCCTCAACCTGGTGATGAACCAGCACCACCACATCATCCAGAGGTAGGTGGCCTAATACAACCAGAGCCAGAAGCAGAGGTTCAACAACCAAGAAGGCTTTTAAAATGGACATACCGTATGAACAGAGATGTAATGCGCTTTTATTTTTTGGCAAAGAAAAGTGGGCAAAGTGTAAGGAGAGAACATCATCGACTCTTCTCACTTGAGTACCCAGAACTAGCCACAAGAATAAATTAGCAGAATCTAGCAGATCAAAAACGCTCAATATCTGTAAACAGATTGCTTTCGGCTGTTGAAAAAGCTGCCATCGAAATGGAAGTGGAACAACAGCTTCCTATTGATGAACTTCCCTTGGAAGATGTGGACAACGAAGACCTGATTGAAGCTGAAGACATGGGACATTACACACCCGGACATTAATAACGATGATCTGAACAGCGAAAGCCCAGAAAAACTACAGCACCTTGAAAGGAATTTTTGTCATGCTTTACTAGAGTCCAGACATGTAGAACCAACACAAAGACATTCTCTGCCCAAGATGAACATCACAAATGACCTGCGTGCACTAATAGAACACCTGAACAGCAAGATATTACCTATGCATTTGAACGCAACACAAACTGCGTTAGAGGTGCAAACCCTTGTATACTGTGCAGCTGTGACAACCGTTAGAACGTTGGGCCGCAGACCTAAGCCTACAAATGCAGTCTGAATCTAAGGGTATTCAGCATACGATAGTTAAGAAAAGCCTAACGGCTGCCTTCACAACAAGACTCAGATTGGTTGTGAAGAGTTCTCTTAACTCGGCAAACAAGATAAGGGCAATCAACACCTATGCCATCCCTGTCCTCACGTACTCCTTTGGGCTCATCAAATGGTCGAACACCGACCTCGAACAATTAAACAGAATCATTCGCGTAGAAATGACGAAGCACCGAATGCACCACAGTAATCCGGCGATTGAAAGGGTAGTTATACCACGATATATCGGGAGTAGGGGCAATGTAGATGTCAGGAAACTGTGTGAGTCACAAGTTATACAGTTGCGAGACTATTTTAACAGCAAGCGAGATGTTACGCTTTACAACACCATCTATAAAGCGGATCTTGACTACACGCCCTTGAACTTATCCTCGGAGGGGGCCTTGAAAATCAGGCCAGAAACCATAGAGGAATTGGAAACGCAATGGAGACAGAAAGCCATCCACGGCGAGCACCCCAAAACGTTAGATCAATATGAAGTGGATAGTGAGCCATCCAATATTTGGCTGAAAAAGGGCGTCCTGTATCCAGAAACAGAAGGATTCGTCATTGCGATTCAGGACAGGGTTGTCAGTACCAGAAATTATCGCAAACACGTGTTACATCAAGACGTGGTTGACCGGTGCCGATTATGTGGAGATACCAACGAATCCATCGAGCACATTATTGATGGTTGTCGCGTAATGACTCAAAGAGAATATACGCACAGACATAATGATGTGGCGGGCATTATGCTCTTAACAGAATGGATGCCTTTCTACAGATACAATCCAATGCCCGTTTTAGAAAACGAAGATTACATCTTATATTGGGATGTTACTATCCAAATAGATTATTACATCCGGGCCAATCGACCCGACATTGTGATGCGATAAAAAAAAGAAGGAAGAGTCTACATCATCGACATTGCTTGTTCACTTAACCGAAATTTGCAGGCAACCTATACAACCAAGATCCATAAGTATAGCGAGCTAAGGCATGAAGTAAAGACAATATGGAGGAATGTGAAACATGCATCTATTCGTCCTATTGTGATTTCGGCTACAGGCAATGTGCACGCAAGGTGCACTGAACATCTTGAACATTTAGGAGTCAGTAAGGTACTGGCAGCAGCTCAGAAGGCGGTTTTATTGAACACCTGTCGCATTGTGAGAAATTTTCTAGACCATCAGGAAGCAAGTGACTAAAAACTTGTGGAGTGGCAGATGGTAGCTCTAAGAAAGCATCCAGAGGCGACTGTTGTTCGCGGGCGCTATACCGCCACGACAGCGGTAAAATACGAACTTCAAACTACACCATGCTCCTCTTCTCATCAGTCACTTGACTTAGTCCGTGGCTATGATGAAAACCCGGGTTCAAAAATCACGAGAACAATTTAAACAAATAATAATAATAATACGTGATACGTTCAGGAGGCGGGGAGGAAGGCTGTCAATGTATCATTCTCCATGTTAAGAACAATCGAAAAGCATCACACAGAGGGGGGGGGGGGGCTAAAGTTCCTGAAAAATGTATCACGTAGTTTGTAAATTACCCCTTAGCTTTTCCCGCTTCAATTAAGATCTAGAAAATAGAAATAGAAACAACAAATAATATTAAAATGATAATAAAATATTTTCTTTTTAAGACTATTATTATATATTCTTTTCTATAAAGTATAACTATTGAAGAAATAAATATTACTACACTTATAAATATTAATATCATTAAATCGATAAAAATAATAAATTCAATATAACAGAACAAAACCATACATTTACATCAGATTCTTCTTTATATATTTATGACCATAAAGGACTCTTTGAATAAACAGTGAATTCAGTTTGAAAAAATATTTATCTCACAATAACTGACCTTTGACAGATCATCTTCAGTGATTGACCTTGATGAAGATGTGGTCGCAATAGCTGGTGCGACTTTTGTCAAAGACTCTTTTAGTTCATCGTCCGACGTTATAAGTTGCAATAATTGAGTGAAAGGGCCCAACAAATCAACCCTGCGTTTCATAATCATTGTAAAATATTAAAATTGATAGGAATTAGAGTTTTTATTTCAAACGTTAGAAGAATAATATATCAATAAACAGCTAACAAGGATAGGTCGCGAGACGTACGTCGACGATTCGACTGGGGCTTCACCAGCCTCTGGTCACTAGATAGCCAAACTTGAAGTATCGTATTCTGATCCTGCTCTGAGACACCGCTAGACGGCGTTGCGATTTCCCTCCCTACGTCCTTTGTTTTAATTTTTGAATTTGACAGTTATGTCGGTAAATTTCAGCAAATTCATTTGATAGAAAATTTAACAATGAAACCCCGACAGATTCCAAGTGAGAAACAGAAGTGTTACATATTAGATTGTCCATCAACGCGTCAATAAAAAGCTCATCATTTTCCTATAGATGGGAAAATGTTGCTAAAAGTTTAAAATAAATACCACATTAAACTTTAAAATATTCTCTTGTAATTTCACTGTCAGAGCTTTATAAAACACAATTTTATTAAAAAACCAAGAGAAAAATAATTAGAAATGTATAAATAATTATTCTAATCATTAGTTATGTATTTTTATTTGTTATTTCTTGGTTTCTTATAATTTGATTTACTTTTTAAGTTAATTTTAAAATTACTGTTATTATTCTTATTATCATCATCTTAGGGATCCGAAATACCACTATGAGGCGCCACTGGCGACTATCTTCCTTCATTTTTAAAGCATTAAGTGACCAGAGGCTGGGCTTCACACGGTGAAAGTATATAAAAATCCATTAGGTGCATATTTTTTCTTTCGATGCGATGGGCCTTAGTTTCCGAGATATCGAGGTTTGAGTATTTACGCTCGAGCGCTCGACTTGCCACAGTAGCCGGTACATACGCAAGCGCGAAGTCCCCCATGTCCGGGCTCTACAGTGGCGAGACCAGCGCTCGAATCCAAATACTCAAACCTCGATATCTCGGAAACTAAGGCCCATTGGATCAAAATAAAAAATAAGCACCTAATGGGTTTTGATGTACTTTCAACCTGTAAAGCCCCAGTCAAATCGGCGACGCACATCTCGCGACCTCTCCTTGTAAGTCTGAAATGATAAAATTTATTTCAATCTTTCCCAAGACTTTTTTTATAATTTTGGAGTAGGGAGATGATTCAAAACGACTGTAATTTGAAAATATGAAATTATAAATTTTAATGTAATGATCTGAATTCTACTTTAGAATTTATAATAAAATTTGAAAAAAAAATATTTTCTATTAATAATTACAATGAATTTGGTTTTAAACGTTGTTGTACTTTTTGCTTAAAAACACGATCAAGCAAATCGAGATTGCATGGCCAATCGATTATATCTTATTGGTTTTAATTATTACCCACCAACTTTTTAAGTTTAAACACAAAAATTTGACTAACTTTTTAGATTTAAGATCTTCGTATTTTTGTAAAAATAATTCTGGATTTAGCGAGTTTCTGGCGACATGACGAATACAACTCTGAGTTACCACTGGATTTAACGCAGAAGGCGACGTTGTTGCTTCTTTCTGAATTTTTTCCACATATTTTTCTGGTGGGGCGTTGGAACTGAAACAATGAATTTGATGATTCATATTTTAATCCATTTTTATTAATTTTTAAATAGAACATTCATTTTCTGACCCAATTAAGCGGGTTTCTTATAAAGTGTAAAACAAAATTGGCATGGATTGAAGACGTTCTAGGTGCACCGTCAAGTTCAAAATGACCTAATCTTTAACTTGCTTTACAAAACTGACAAAATTGGCCTATTGATTATTACAATAAATTTTAGAAGAGAAATCTAAGCGCAAATAATTTAAAAAAATAGCTCACGTGATAATTGTTTATTTAAATGTAGTTTTTTTGCATATTTGTGTTTTTTCTTCTGCTTTAGGCAAAAGTCGTAATTTTCATTCAAATTTTATTTACAAAAGCTCATTCTATTCGTTAAAAGGTTCTTTACAATTGTATTCCCCACGTTTTTGTTAAATATTACTTAGCAAACTGGTTAAATCGAAAGTTACTAACTACAAATAATTGTACATATTATTTCTAATTAATATAATTTCCATAAAAACGTGGCGAATAGAATTCTAAAAAAAATTTTAAAGAATAGAATGAGCTTCTGTAAATAAAAACAAAATGGAGATTACGAATTTTACCTGAAGTTGAAGAAAACACAAAAATATGCAAATAGCTAAATTTAAATACACAATTATGACCTCAACTATTATTTTATTAATTGCGCTTGGCTTTATCTTCAACAATTTATTGCCATAATCAATGGGCATTTTTTGTCAATTTTATCAATCAAGTTAAAGATAAAGTAATTTTGAACTTATCTGTACATCTAGAACATCCATGAGAAAAATACAAGAAACGATCTATTTGAAGTGCTTGAAATAAAATAATTATTATTTCAATTTTTTTTGTTGGAATTTGGAAATTGGCCAATTAAAAACGTCGAAAACCTTCCTTTTTTATGTCCCGAATTATAGGTCGGGTGAGACATTTCGGAAACACCCCTAAAAACCACCCTCACTATGTGCACACATAAAATGTTAAAAATAGCGAGTTAGAATTTAGATATTTGCGAATGAACAAAGTAAAAAATCTTTTTCTTTAACATTTTATTTTAAAGTGTATTTTTTTAACATTTTAGGTGTGCATATAATAATACGGGTGCTTTTCAGGAGTCTTTCCGAAATTTCCCACCCGGCCTAATAAGGCATAACAAAATAAGATTTTTGACGTTTTTTAATTGGCAAATATCGAAATTCTAAGTCGCCATTTTTAACATTTTATCTGTGCATACTATGAGAGTGATTTCTAGGGTTCCTTCCGAAATGTCAAACCTAGCCTAGAAATCGTGGCATAAAAAATAAAATGTTTGCTTTATTAATTAGCAGATATTGAAATTCTAACTTACCAGTTCTAAGATTTTAGGTTTGCATATAATAAAGGTGGTTTTTAGGGGTTTTCCGAAATGTCTCACACCGCCTATAATTATAGGCGGTGTGAGACATTTCCATTTCCATTTTTGATCATCCCGAACCAATTTTTTTTCTCCGAGATATCACACATTAACCATTTCAGTTCCACAATGCATTGTGGAACAATGCAAGGTGAAGAGAAACTGAATGGTTAGTGTGTGATATCTCGGCGAAAAAAAATCGGTTGGGGATGATCAAAAATGAAAATGGAAGACTTTCAGGTTAGGATATCTCAAAAACCTGACGTATAGGAAAAATTTGGATAACGAATTCGGTTTTAGGATACCAAAATCCTTCGGGGTCACATAGTCCGGTCTTTGGCTTTAAATTTTGTCGACCTGTGTAATTCAGAGCATAAAAAATAAGATTCTTGACGTTAATTAATTGGCAAATATCGAAATTCTAACTTGTGTTTAAGGTAAGGGCCTGTAAGGATAGTTAAGCCCTTAATACATTTTTATTCGTAAATATTTGTAGACAATATAATTTTTTGTCCTCCTAAATGATTCAAGTAAAAAAGTGCGAAAAATAAGTTTTAGATTCCGTTCATCTGAACGTTCGGAACTTCTGGTACAACGTTTTTTGTTCAAATAATCAAATTAATTAATCATTAGTTAATTCTTTCACATAATTTAATGACAAAATCAGTATAACTAATGCATTTAAACACCGGAAATGCAGAATATGCCAGTTTTATCCATTAATTTGATTATGACAATTCGATAAGTAAAGAAATTAAAGTCGGTAGCAAAAATATAAAAATGTATGGTCTTTTTTGTCATTTTTCAACTTAAATAACAAATGAATCTAATTAAATTCATATACTAAATAATAAGCTTCAATTTAAAAAATGAAACAAAATCAGTTCAGAAATAAGACCTCTGGACCTTTTTGAATTAAGGAATTTTTAAGCCAATAAAACGACTTTTGAAAATGCTGTGTCACCCTTAAAATATTGATTGTGACAGTACTTTGGCTGCTTATGTAAACGATGCAGACCGACCGGATGACAAAGTTTAACATTTGAGGTTATAAACGGAAAGAAATTTCCAGAATGCGTTTAATTGACAATAATTAATTATATATGTATAAGCTTAACAGAATATGAAGGGAATATTTTCTATGACCATTTCAGTTATGAACATCTGAACATGAAAAACGTGAAAATAGACTCAATGTTAAAAAGCGAATAAATATGAAAAACTTAGATTTATACACAAATGTCTACTCACCCAAGCAATTCAATTAACTCTTTAATTAAGTGATGCAGTTTAAACTCACTCATTGTAATTACTATACTTATATGTACAGTTTCACCAACTTTGACTTTACACTATTAGTCCATGTAAACAATCGCTATAAAGATTCCTACAAAACACTATATCCAGTACAAAAATAACACTTTTACATGAGATTTAAAGAAAAAATAAATCAAGAAAGAGAATATGTAAAAAGAAAAATTGAATTATGAACTTCCGAATTTTACTTCTTTTATTTATATTCAGTACGGAATGTTGGACAACCACGGCGACATTAGGGGTTAGATTTTTGACAGTTGTATCTAGCCTCCTGTCTAGAGTTCCTCCAGTGGTGCATTCCGTGCATTCATACATGATCCAATAAATACATGGTCTAGCCACGCGCAAGTAAAAAAAACTGAGTCAATCAGAACCAACCGCTTAGT
>CAKNYM010040169.1:0-11379 GCA_932195095.1 Andricus curvator
GACAGGGCTAGGAGGGAGAGGAGTGAAGGGAGATCGGCGAAGGTAGGGTATCGGAAAATAAAAATAGACGAGAAAATGTGGGTGTGGGACGAGGAGAAAGAGGTATTGAAGGAAGTGCAGGGGAATTTGTTTCGTAGGAAGTAGGGGGGTGGGGGTAATGCAGGGTAGAGGAGTTTTGAAGGTGCTTTACTGGAACGTAGCAGGGGTAAAGAAGAAGGATGAGGAGTTCTGGAGGTATATCCAGGAATTTGATGTGGTAGGACTGGTAGAGACGTGGGTGGAAAGAAAGGAATGGGATAGAATAGAGCCAAAGCTGCCAAGGGGGTATAGGTGGAGACTCCAGGAGGCGGTCAGAGTGAAGAAGAAAGGAAGGGCTAGTGGGGGAATTATAACGGGGGTTAGAGATGGATTAGAGGAAGAAGCTCACGGAGAGGAAGAGGGGGAGGGTAATAGATTATGTAGTTATGAATATGCAAGGGTGAGAGGAGATGGAGAGATTCGCAGTAGAAGAGAGGGTAGAATCAGACCATCAGCCATAAGGGTTGTGGATAAGGGGTGAGAACGGCGGAAGGCAAGGTGGGGAAGAAGTGGCGACGGGGGAGAGGGTTAGCTGGACGAGGGAGGCGATAGAGAAATATAAGGAGCAGTTAGGGAAGGTACGCTTCGAAGGGGAGACGGTGGAAGAGATGTGGGAGGATTTAAAAGAGAAAGTGAAAGGGTGCGTGCAAAAGAAGGTATTCAAAAAGAAGAAGAAAGGAATGGTGAAGCCGTGGTGGGATAGGGAATGTAAAAAGATGAAAATAAAGGTGAAGAGGAAGTATAAGAAGTGGAAAGAGGGTACTGCGAAAAGGGAGGAGTACGTAGAAATGAGGAAGGGGTTTAGATTGATGTGTAAGAAGAAAGAACAGGAAAAGGAGAAAGAGCTGGAGGAGGAGTTAGGAAATGTTAAGACAGAAGGGGACGTCTGGAAGATAATAAATAGGTTTAGGAAGCGTAGAGTAGGGATAAGCGACAAGATAGGGAGTGAGGAGTGGAGGGAGTTTTTTAAAGAATCATTTCAGGGCTCAGATTCAAGGAAGAGAGATGATGGGAGTAGAAGAACGGGGGAGGCAGAGATGGAGGAGTTGAATGACGAAGAGATAGAGAAACAGATAAGGAAGTTAAAAAGGTCAAAATCAGCAGGGCTGGATGGGCTAGAGAACGAAGCATGGCTGTTTAGTACACAAGAGGTTAGGGAGAGGCTGAAGGAGGTAGTGAAGAAAGTATGGAGGGGGGAGGGATTCCCACGAGGGTGGAGAGAAGGATTAATAGTGCCTCTGTATAAGAAAGGAGATAGGGATAGGCAGGAAAATTATAGGGGGATTACGCTAATGAATACGGCGTATAAAGTATACGCGATGGTAGTAGCGGAGAGGCTGCGGAAGGATGTCGAGGGGAAAGGAATATTGCCAGAGACGCAGGCGGGCTTTAGGACAGGTAGGAGTACTATCGACAATATCTACGTTCATATATATGAAGAAACCAAATATAAGGTAAGAGGAGGACAGGGGATTTCGGAGGGATTCTGGATGGATAGGGGGTTAAGACAAGGGTGTCCGCTTAGCCCGACGCTTTTTGCGATTTTAAATGCGGATATGGAAAGTAAGCTGGAGGCCGGAGTGGTAGGAGGAGTCAGGATAGGAGGGGTTAGAATTTGGTCGCTAGCGTATGCAGATGACATAGTGTTGTTGGCAAAAAGCGAGGAGGCCTTAAAGGAAATGATGAAGAGGTTCAGAAGATACCTGGATAAGAACAGGTTGGAACTGAATGCGGAAAAGACCAAGGTTATGGTTTTCAGAAAAGGAGGTGGAAGGGATAAGGAAGTGGAGTGGAAGTGGAAGGGAAAGGCGGTGCAGGCGGTGAAAGAGTTTGTGTACCTGGGCTTCTTGTTTCGGAGGAATGGCGGAGTGGATGGTCACATAAAAGAGAGAGTGATGGATGGTGATGAGGCAGGTGTGGGGGTTGGGAAAGAAGTTATTCGCAGATGATTTTGGAAGGAGAATCAAATTGTTTGACTCACTAGTGATGAGTGTGCTATTATATGGAGTAGAGGTGTGGGGGTGGAAGGAAAGCGAAGAGGTAAATAGGATACAGGAGAGATATGTAAAGTGGACACTGGGGTTGGCAAGGAACACGCCTAATTATATTGTCAGGAGGGAGACGGGGAGAACGAGTGTAGGGATTCTAGCGGGGAGTCGAGCGTGTACATATGAGGAGAAATTTTTGGAAGAGGGGGGAAGTAAGCTGGTTAGGGAGTGTTGGTGGGAGAAGGAGAACAGGAGAGGGGGTGGGAAGATGGAGGTTGAAAGAGAAAGGTATTTTAGAACGAATGGACTGCATATGGATGAATTGAGAAGGATGCATGAGGAAGGAAGGAAGGTATATGAGTTGGTTAAGAAAAACAGCATGGAGAGAGAGAAGACAGCAGGGGAAGAGAGAATAAGAGAGACAAGGTTTAATGGGAACTATGTGTGGATTATGCCAAGGGCGAGAGCGCAATATTTGTGTGAGAAAAGAAGTCAGGAGCTTATAGCGAGGATGAGATGTGGGTGCATGGAGGGTTTCAATAGGTTCTGGCTCGCTAGGGAAAAGAGGATGTGTGAACTATGTGGGAAGGGGGAGGCAAGAGTGGAGCACTGGTTGGAGGAGTGCGTGGAGGTGGAAAGGAGTGGGATAAGCATGGAGGTATTGATGCATGAAAGGGGGGACAAAAGGGCAGTAGCATGGGTGAAAGGAGTATTGGGTAAGATGGAGAAGAAGAGGAGGAAGGAGGAAGAGGAATGGAGAAGGAAAGATTGTAAATAGAGGAGGAAGTAAATATAAGTTAATGTAAATATTGTAAATAGCAGATAAGTATTGGGTATTAGTCGCGGAGGCAGAGTTTGGTAATGCGAGGCAAGCAAGAAAGTAGGGACATGCGAGCGAGGCGAGGCGAAGCGAGGAAGGCAATGCGATAAGAGCGAGCGGCGTTAGAGATAAGGTGTGGAAGGATGTTAGTTTTAAGGGTTAGTTTTAAGAAAATTCTGTCAAAAATGGAAGTGTAAGCAAGTCAATTTTTTAAGGCCAGCAGGCTAAAAAATAAACGTTTATCTACCTAACACTTAGAATATCGAGAAAAAAATCTCGGCTATAAAGTTAAAGGACGAGTACGTCAGGGCCGTACAAAAAAAAACATCTGGTCCCCGTTTCATCGAAATTTGTTATCGTAACATTTTATTAATAAGCGGGCTTATAAATTTGTAGGAAGTAAATAAAAACATTATATAATTTTCATTATTTTAAATTTTTGCATGGCCTACTTTTTAAAAATACTATAACATTGTGCGTGATATGCGCGCACTAATTATCCTTTCTTTAGAAAAAGAACTCGGTTCATTTTCTAACATTTTGTTATAGATTTTACAGAAAATCTTATATTATTTGAGAACGTTGTACATGCTTTACAAAAGTTTCCGTATTATAGCGAGAAAATTCCAGTGAATTCAATATGAATGACAATTTTTTCCACTTGCTTACAATTCTTTCTTTTGTTGAAAAATTAGTTTTTTTATTGAAAGTAATTTCTTTTAACTAAAAAGCGAACTAAATTTTTTTATAGACATTTAATCTTTTCTGTAGAGAATTAATTTGTTTCCTTGAAAATTTAAATACTTCTACGAAAATTTAAGTTATTTGCTTAAAAACTTATTTCTCTATCTGGAAATTTAACTAATCTATTTTTTGTTGAAAATTTTGCTTTTTTATTTAAAGATTTATCTATTTTTTTGAAAGTTTCTCTTTTTTGGTAGAAAATGAACCTTTTTAGTTAAAATTTATGTATTTTGTTTAATTTCCTTGGTTAAAAAATACTTTTTTCTTATTAAAAATTAACTTTTCATACAAATTTAATCTTTTTGGTTAAAAATTCATTTTTTTAGTTGAAAATTCATTTTATTTGCTTAAAAGCTTATTTCTCTAACTAAAAATTAAACTATTCTATACTTTTTTTTAAATGTATATTTTTTAGTTGAAAATTCATCCATTTAGTTGGAAATTTTTTTTTTTTTTTAGAAAATCAACTTTTTCGGTTGAAGATGTAACTATTGGATTGAAAATTCCATTAAAAATAAAAAATTTTGATGAAAAATTCATGTATTTTCTTAAAAATTATTCTCTCTTTGGTAGAAAATTAATCTTTTTGAAATTTAAGAATTTTAAATTAGATTAAAATCAAATTCAAAATCCCATTTAACGTTTTTGTTTTGTTTTATTTTCAGGAATTCTATACATTAATCTTTTTGTTTGAAATTTTTATTTCTTTAGTTGAAAATTATTTTTTATCTTGAAAATTAATTTTTTAAATAAAAATTAATTTTTTTAACTAAAAATTTAAATATATTCCATTTTTCATCAAATTTTTTTTTATAGCCACTACATCTTTTCGGTTGAAAATTTATTTCTTTGGTTGAAAATTTAACTAATTTGTTGCAAATTTATTTAATTTGTTTAAAAACTTATTTCTCTAACTGAAAATTAAACTATTGTATTCTTGGTTTAAAATGTATGTTTTTAATTGAAAATTTGTCTTTTTTTAATAGAAAATTCATCTTCTTGGTTGAAAATTCACCTAATCAGTGAAATGTTCTTTTTTTTTGAAGATGCATTATTTTAGTTGAAATTTCATTTCTTTTGTTAAAAATTGAACAAATTTTGTTGAAAATATGTTTTTTTTTTTGTAAAAAATAATTTTTTCAACGAAAAAGGTAGCTACTTCATTTTTGCTAGAAAATTGATCTTTTTAAGTTGAAAATTCATTTATTTTGTTAAGAACATTTTCTCTTTTATGAGAAATTCAATTATTTATGTAGAAAATTAATATCCCGCCTCGAAGTCAGTTGTCCAGTGCCGTCCGATGTTTTTTCATCACCCGCATTTTTATACGTCAATTTTTAAATACATTCTACTTTTATTTGGTAACTTAATAAGTATTATCTACTGAGAGGAGAGTATAGTCTATATATTGGAATATTTTCTGAAATTCTACAATAAAAACCAGACCTGCCCAACTCGGGGAAATTCCCTTCGAGAACACATGTTCCGCGTCCCCTACTCTTTCTCCTAGAGAGCGAGAGAGGTGGTAGACGCATGCGCGTGGTAAACGCGTACACCACAGAGGAGAGATTCTCGCAAGCGTCTACCACCACTCCCGCTCTCTAGAAGAAAGAGTGGAGGAAGCGGAACATGTGTTCCCGGAGGGAATTTCCCCGAGTTGGACAGGTCTGATATAAACCGAAACTTAAAAACGTTAAAGTTTCTACGGGGGACTTGGCTTTAAACTTCAGCCCTGAGATTTAAACTAAAGAAGAATAATTTCTAACAAAATATATGAATTTTCAACCAAATATTTTAATTTTTAATAGAATTTCCAACCTAGTAGTTGCATTTTTAAGCAAAAAGGTTATACTGCTACCACAAAAAAAATGTCAACAACATAAATGAATTTTCAACTAAAAGACATCAATTTGTGACAAAAATAGAATAGTTTGAGTTTAAGTTAAAGAAATAAGTTTTTTAAGCAAATAAAATTAATTTTTAACGTAATAGTTCAATTTTTAAACAAACAGATAAATTTTCAACCAAAAAGATTGAATGTCTATAAAAAAATTTTCAAAGAAAAATGGAATAGTTAAATTTTAAGTTTAAAAAACTTATTTTCAATTTTAAAAAACATATTTTCTATCAAAAAAGAATAATTTTCAACAAAATACATTAATTTTCAAACAAATATTTTAATTTTAAATGAAATTATTAACCAAAAATATTAATTTTCTACCAAAAAAAGACAAATTTTCAACAAAATAGATGAATATTTGGCTAAAAAAGATAAATTTTCAACAAAAAATAGAACAGTTTAATTTTTAGATAGAGAAATGAATTTTTAAACAAATAAAATATATTTACAGCGAAATAATCAAATTTTCAACCAAATAAATGAATTTTCTACCAAAAAGATTAAATGTCTTTTAAAAAAAAGTTTCGACAAAAAATTAGGTTACATTATTAGTCTAAAAAATTGATTTTGAATAAAAACACTAATTTTTAACCAAGAAAAAATTCATTTTCAATAAAAAAAATAATTTTCTACCAATAAAGGATAATCTTTAACAAAATACATGAATTTTCAACCAAATATTTTAATTTTTAATGGAATTTTCAGCTAGTAGTTGAATTTTCAACCAAAAAGGTGAATTAGTCACAAAGAAGATTAATATTCTACCACAAAAGACACACACAAGTTTCAAAAATATACAGAAATTTTCAAACATATATGTAATTGAATTTTAAACTGAAGAAGATTAATGTTCAAACAAACATGATATAGTTACATTTTTAGTAAAAAATTAATTTAAAAAAAAAACTAATTTTGAACCAAAAAAATTAATTTTCTACCTTAAAAGAATAATTTTTAATAAAGCATATGAATTTTCAACCAAGTAGTTGAATTTTCAGCTGAAGAAGATAAATGTTCAACCAAACATGGAATAGTGAAATTTTCAGTTGAAAACATAATTTTAAAAAATGCTAAAAAAATAGCTGAATTTTGAAAAAAAGATTTTTCAACTAAAATGATGAATTATGAACCAAATAACTGAATTTTTATTTATAAAAAGTAAAATCAAAATATTTATTTATTTTTGACCCTAAAGTCTAATTTTTTTTAATTTAAACACTCAATATATAAATAATTGTTAAACTCTTGTGCAATTCAAAGACTACAAAAAATACGTAAGTCTACGCTACCATTCTCAATTATCTAAATTGAAAAATGAAACAACGAATTCAGAGATGTTCAAAATTATATCGTTTTAAGCAATTTTAAGTTAGAAACATTAAAAATGGAAAGATTGAATTTGTTTAAACTGAACAATTTTTGAATTAGAAGTAAAATTATTTTAATTTTAGGTTCTTACAAATTTATAATGGTTCAATTGTCATTCATAAATCAAAAATTGTTTTGAAATCTATGTTAAATATTCTCCTAAAATTATTATTTTTTTAAAATAAAAAGTCATTCAAAACTTTTCCAGGAATCTTAAGAAAATTTTTGGAACGTTTTAAATATTTGTAAATTTTTAAATCCTTGAAATTAAAAAAATTACTTAAAATGTTCCACATTATTTTTTGATAATTTTGGATGTCTTTTTAAATCTTTTTTAATATTCTTTTAAATTTAATTTTTCGAAATAAAAAGTCATTTTAAGTTTTCTCAGGAATCTTAAGAAAAATTTTGTTACTATCGTAAAACCTTTATTCCCTTTAATGTATACTTCCATGCATAAATCACATGACACTTGTAAATGAATATAACCTGATCTAATCAGAAAGTGTTATAATACTGAAAAAAAATTGGATGTGAAAATCTAAGAATGATGAGACAAAAAATATCAGTCACTTTTAACTTAAATTACAGAAATATAATATGAAAATTACCTCGGACAGTGTAAAATCACATGCACATAACCTGCTGCTCTCTCCATGCCTCATGTAAAAATAATATTAACAAATTGTTGTTTTTCTGTAATTTTACAGAATAGCTGGTATTTTGTAAACAATTTTTCGGTGTAGAATTTAAAAACGTTCTTGTTTTGGGGAAGATAAATCGGAGACTTTCTGCGTAAAATACAATGATTATTTTCCACTAAGGATTCGTCATGTGCTTTACTTCATCTTCTAGAGTTTATTTATTCTTCTTAGTGATTACTTCTTTTCCTCATTAATCTCCTGACTCTTAACTAACAATAATTTCACAGTGCTAATCAACATATTTTAAAACAGGATTTATAAACTTCTAACATTGTTTATAACGTCATAATACGTCATTGAAATTTGATTCTCACTTCAGTCCTGTTTTGATCCAAAAAAGTTGTACTAAAACGTCGTTTAGTGGCATCAAAATAAAGTGGCATTAGAATAGAGCCACCCGAGACTATATTTTTGGAGGACTGTTTCAATACCGAAAACTAGTCAGCAAACAGTACCGATTGCCCTAGACACCATTGAATGGACGAATCGACTCAAGGATAACTGGATGGACTGCTACAATTTACGAAAGTTCGCTCACGAACTGACGATCTACCATCAAACAGTGAACAAGTCAAAGCTGCTGTCAATCAAGCAGGAACGAAGAGGGAGCGGTGGGGAAGGAAGAACCTCAGGAAGAACAAAAAGTTTCTCACTGACCCATCGCGCCTCTTCAGCGATCTCCTTGTTTCTGTCAAAAATGCGCCCAAGCCCGACGAGGTCGAGACCTTATGGAGAGAGGTTTACGAGTTCCAATCCCACTTAAAGGAAAACTAGTGCGGGAACATTCCGCACTAGCACCATTAACGAGTGTTGACCTTGAGTTAGTTCGGGAATTAATATTCATGTAGGTATTTGGTAATATATTTGTTATAATGGGTAACCTATAAAACCCACGCAGTGTGAAGGAGAGTAATGTAGACTTCTTTGCATTAAACGTTTACTTTATTGACATCAAGTACATTGCGCGTACTTCGTCGGATATTTGACTATACCATGTAACCTAGCCGCCTGGCAACCAATAACTGGCTGGCCTTCTCGTCTGCTGCCACGACGGGGAGAAGCGACTCTCCCGCGCAACGCTCCCCATTCCGCCGAGTGGAGGGAGGGAATACGATTCCCTACATTCATACTGCATGTGGCGCCATCACGCGGCGTAGCCGGACAACGTAGCTGATCGCATTTGTTTCCATGACGCTCATGGCAAACCGGAAATCTAGACGATTTCTAGATAAGATTGTTCAGGAGCACATCATCTAGAATTGACCCCTTTCTAGATGATACTAGAGGAATGCTAGACTCAAAAGGGTCACAGGTGAGACTTACTAGACACAACTAGATGAACTCCATACGAGCCCTAGACAAGGCGACTGCCATAAAATTGCCCTAGACTTTCGCTAGAGGAGATGAGTCTAGAAAGTATCTGAAAATAATCTAGAGTTCCGGTAGGGAAGCAGCCAAGCATCCGACCAGTATCATTTATTGTCGAGTTAAATATGAATACTAATTCGGAAAAAAAGTTGCCGGATACTCTGCGAACAATTCGAGCTGCAGCTGAAGCAGTTAACGAAAAACCGTTGTCTCCAAAATCTTTGGACAGATAAACCACTGTGTATAATATGTTTATAACCTGGTTTTACATCTAATATTATCATTCTTTTTGCAGTTATTTAATTCGTCACCTCATTTTGATTTTTTTTTTTTTCAAACGAGGGGCTCTGCCCTAATTTTCTTGCAGATACGGGAATTGGAAATTGAACTATATTTTAAAATTTCTTATATGAAATTAAAATTAGAGATATATAATTATTATTCTTACCAATGCAATTAGAGGAAACTGCTAACGAAATGAAGAAGAGTTTTCCAATAAGGATCCGCATTTTGTCGAAACTGAAACGACTGCTTTATGCTGAATATCGTCAATAGTTTCACTAATTTTGGTACAAGATGTTTCGTATATTTAGGTAGGCTAGCTGCTGATATACTATCACATGCGTAATTCTCAATTATCTGAGAAATTTATAGCTGTGTAGTAAATCGATGACGTTTTGTTTTTTTAAATATATATTATTTGTACTTCATTATTCTATTTTCCTCCACTTTAAAGGCGTGAAATAGAAGTACGTAAATAGTAGGTTATTTACACAATTTAAAGTGATTTAAATAACTTTTATTTTTCAACGAAAAAATGGAAGAGAATTGGAAGCGATTTTAAGTCAACATGGAGCACGTTAGATCATTAATTAAAAGTTTATTTAAGAAAATGTTACGCTTTTACAACAAAATAGTTGAATTTTAAAGTAAAAGAGACGAATTTTTAAAAAATTATTTGAATTCTCAATCAAAACAGATTATTTTTCAACTAAAAAGTTGCATTTTTAACCAAACCAGAACAATTTTTAACCAAATTGTTGAATTTTTAAACCAAAAAGGCGAATTCTCTAGAAAACTGTTGAATTATCAACCCTAAAGTATGAATTTTCAACTAGAAACTCAATTTTTCACCGAATAGTTGAATTTTAAACCTAAAAAGACAATTTTTCAACAAAAAAGTTTAATTTTCAAACCTCTCGACATAATCAGAAATCTTGTCACTGTGGAATGCTCTACGTTAGCAAGGTCAGAATTTACATTCGAATTGCTATCAATTATTAATTGAACAAGGAAGTGGCTAAAAGCTGATATGAAGTGGATAACACTCAAATCCGTTATCAGATCGACTGCATCCATATTGCATCAGAGCAAATCAATTGTGCTTTCACCCCTTGCGTCACAGAGTGTAAATGGTATGGGTGTGTCACTTCGCGTCTTACTATTTACAAGTACAAATGTATTAAGTTCCATAAATTCAACAATATCCCTGCATATGCTATTGAATGTTACATCCAAACTATCCCTACTCTCAAATATTGCTGATCCCTGAAAAAATCGGCTCTCAGGTAGTTCTGGATACCCACCCTTCCATTAAAATCTCCCACAATCAACCTACTCACTGCGGAAAAATTAGTACAATATTCATTGAAACATATCATTTTTCAGCCGCACTGTCAGCCCTCTCTCGCAGGTTTCGACAATCTGGGCCTCAAACACATCCATGTTTACAAACACAGCTAGATCGCTACTTGCACATCCTCCAGTCTTTTTTCTAATAGCATCACTGTAAAATCTTTTATTTTTTGCAAGAGATTTTGGGACATGCTCAGGAGCACTGGTACACCATGTTTCCACCACACATAACACATCAAAAATGATTTCCTCTTCTTGTAGAACACTGATGTTGCCGAACCCTTCCACATTCCAGAATATTATCCTGCATCCATCAATTTGTTTCAACCTGATGTTCCCTTCATGGCTCTCATTTTCGGCATGCTTGTATTCACCTCGAGGTTATCCATAACTCTGTCAAAATTTCCCTTCTCGGTAGTATTCACGTGACATGTGGACATCCTCCCTCCGCGATCGAGACTTGTCCGTCTACTTACAAGGCTACATAGTTACTCGGTGATATGTTGCTGTTGTTTTTAGTTTTCTTGATGAGAATTCAGATTAAGTACAAAGTTATCAATAGTTCCCTTATCTCCAGGAAAACATTTTTTCTTGTTTCTTTCGGTAATATATTCTTTTAACCCACGTTTCCGGGTACTCTCTGCAGGTGTTTGCTGTTCCATTTCGCTGTTGTTTGTGTCCAAGTTGCTTTGGTTTCGCTGAGTGGGCGAGGACGGGGCGCTATGCGGTTTTAGATCTTTGGTTAATTGCTCGCTAAGTCGATCGCCCCCCCCC
>CAKNYM010040169.1:11479-45442 GCA_932195095.1 Andricus curvator
CTAGGTCTTGCAAAGAGTAAATTTTACCATGTAGCACCAACCTTTCACCTGTTACTTTGGCTACGATGCCTCTTTGCTTTAAATGATGAGCGTATTTGATTAAATTTCCTCTTTTCTGTTGTGCTTCTTTGCTGATGTCATTGTTTATATAAATATTCTTTCCCTGGACTGACGAGCGGCATTGAAGAATTTTACGTTTGATAATGAAATCTCCAAGGACAAGCAATACCGGTCTTACTTTACTTTCCGAGTTAATTCCTAGTCTCTTTGTAAAATCGATGTCATCATTTTTGAACTGTATCTTTAGTTTATCTGTTATTAGCGAGATCACTACGCTACGCAAAGATGCTGCAGTTTCTTTAGCCTCCTCATGTAGACCAAAAATAATCAGATTATTTTTCTTGGTTATCCTGTCCATGGGTTGCTGATGCTTTTCCAGTTGGCTTTTGAGTAAGCCATTTTCTTTTTCAAGTGTTCCTATCTTGCTCAAGCTTTTATTCTCTCTAACTATAACATTGTCGAGTTGCTCCCTAAATACCGTTTTGAAGTCATCAATGATTTCCTCCTTAGTTCACTCATTTTTGCTGTGAGCTGCTTTTCTATTTTCTGGATACTCAACATCGTTTGGTTTATAAACCAATTTTTTCAAACATTGAAATCCTTCGTAGAGAATACAATTAGGTTTTTGTTTTGCTGAGAATTCATATTTTTTGGTTGAAAATTCAACTATTCCCCTAGAAAAGTCGTTTTTGTTATTGGTTAAAAATCAATTTTTTCGTCGGAAAATTCAACAGTTACGAATTTTCTTCCAAATTTTATCCTTTATAAGTTGAAAATCCAACTTTTTAGTAGAAAATTAATATGTTTTGTTGAAAATTCGTAACTAAAAATAATTAACTGAAAATCTAACTTTTCTCTTTTTGGTTAAAAAGTGATCTTTTTTAGTTAAAAATTCAGCTATTTTGTTGAAAATTCAACACAGAAAAACCATAATGTCATCTTTACCCCGATTTCAGAATAATATTTACCTACAATAAAAAACTATTGTATATTCCTTTGTTTCGACGCGAAAAAATTCAAATTCACCCAGTTGAAAATTATTTGCAACAAAACTTCAGTTCTGTTTTTTCTGTGATGTGTTTCCTTAAGAAATTGTCTTCTCGTAGAAAATTAATCTTCTTGGTTGAAAATGTATCTATTTGGTTAAAAATTCTACCATTATGTTAAAAATTCGTACTTTTGGATTGGAAATTCATCTTTTTTGGTTTAAAAACAACTTTTTTGTTGAAAATGTAATATATTTCTACTTTAAATCTTAGAAATTTGAAGCGTTTTATATTGAATTAAATATGGTATCTATACATTGATTTTATTTAAAGAAATTTATTTCCATATTAATCCTCTATTTTCATGAAAAATCACCCTGATTCCCCTATTTTGAGAGTATTTTGAACTTTGAAGTCTACTAGGGTCATCTAAGAGGGGCGGCTGCGGAGAGGGGATGAAACTATAGCAAAAAAATTAGTAATATAATTTATGCGTGACCCATAAGGTATTTTGAGAAAATTATTCAAATTTCAATAAGTATAAGAAATATTACAAATGATTTCGAAAGAGTTAAAATTATTTGCGAGATGAAAAAGCCTATTGAAGTGGTGGTGTTTTAGTCAACTTGAGAGGGAAAAAACTTAGAACATCATATATCTGCAGTACAGATTCATATATTCATTTGATTTAATAATTTACATTACTTTTTACAGTAATTTTCAAATGCGCCTCTAATTTTCTGATCTGAATTTGGAACAAACAATATTGTGTTTCAGTTTGTCATATTTCTTGACTTCAATTAGATGGCTCTTTGTGGCACATATATTTGCCGCATAATTTCTGCAAATCCTGGTAAAATATTATAAATCTCATGGCTGTTATATGGTATTTGTTGAATTTCCGCTGGGGTCAAGCGAGTATTAGCCCTACCATTGACGCGCGAAATAACCGGAAATTTATTAATATCATATATTTGACGCAGTAAACCACCCACTGACAATCCAATGATGAACCCACCCCGTATTACCTTTCGTCTCTCAAATTCAGTTCCGTGAATTGAAATAAATTCACCTGGAACCATACTGTAATATTCAACACCATGGCTATTAGGTTGAAGTTGTCTGTGGCGCTGGAGCACTGGAGCAAGTACATCTGGTACTGTAAGAACAAATACAAGTGATTGCATTTTTATTTGTAAAATATGGAACACAGAAGTTTGAGCAATTTTTGTTTTTGATTTTTTTTTAATTCTAGGGTAAATTTGTGAAGGTTCTTTTTTGTTTAAACTTAAAGAAATGCCAAACATTCCAGATTTGCAACAGCGCTAACCACGCAGCAGCGACATAATATTACTATTCTTACCAATGCAGTTAGAGGAAACTGCTAATGATATGAAGAAGAGTGTCACAATATGGATCTGCATTTTCTCGAAGTGAAGAAAACTGATTTATGCTGACTTCCCTCAACAGATTTACGAATAAAATTTCTACATGATATTCCAGTATATATATATGCTAGAGGCTTATATAATATTACATAAGTTATACCTAATTATTTTATACATTTATAGTGACGGTTTGAATTGCTGATGCTTTTTTTAATATTTGTATTTCATGAACCGATTTTTTTCCGCTGTAAAGGCGTAATAATTAAGATTATAATTGTGAAATTTACACAATTAATATAATTGAAAAAGATTTTATTTGGCAGCCTAAAGATTAATATAGATACAATAATATAATAATGTAGACGCGAAACAAAATTAAAAATTTAACATTATGAAATTGATATTTAGAAGTAAAATTGCGAAACTTTACATTCAGAATCTATCAAATATAAAATAATTTTTCCATCAAAGCTTAGCATTTTCGAAATTAAAAAACATATTGTGGAAAAAATTAAGCTTCAAAAAATTAATTATTTAAGTTTGATCAGACGGTATTAAATGGCAATGCACACACGTTGATTCAAGTGATGCAGTATTAAAAATTCTAGCATGGAAAAAGTAGCAATCTGATATTGAAATCATTAAGATATCAACAAATTAGAAATCATCAAATTTTAAAACGTGGCAAATTCGGATATTTTCAAGTTTAAACGCTTAAAATAAAACAGTTTAATAATGTCAAATCTCGAAAATTTACACATCTTTTTACAACTGTTAATTTGATCTGCAATCATTATAATGTTTCTGTCAAAAACCCGCCCAAGCCCGAGGACATCGAGACTTTTTGGAGAGAGGTTTACGAGTTCCAATTCCAATTAAAGGAAAACACTTGGAATATCATCCGCTTCAAGGAGCTTTGCGACAACATAGCATCTGAGGAGAAATTTCCTTCAAACTTCGTCTGGTAGAGAAAGTTTACTTATACACACCAGATCTGGCCCGCATCTTTACCTCATACTGAAAGTCGAAGACGCCCATTCCGCTCTATAGGACGCACCATACTTCTACCGAAGGAAGGCGACTTGTCCAACCCAAGAAACTACAGGCCAATAACTTGTCTGAAAACTATGTATAAGATCTTTACAGGTATCCTGAACGACAGGATTGTTCAGAGAATTGGATCTGTGTGGAAAGAGATGTACACACAATGCGGGAAAGTGTAGCAGGCTGTCTGGATTGACTGCCGGAAAGCTTTTGATTCAACTTCCCATAGACTTATCATCTGTTGGTCGGAAAGCTTGAAGGTTCATTCACACATAGTGAGATGCAGCACTATGTCATCTGGAAATTATAGTGTAACAACAAACAGCGACATATTTCCAAGAAGCGACAACATGAGCGGTCTCCTCTGTTGCATCATACTTCTGCCACTACCTCTCGTACAACGCAATACTCCTAGGTACCTCTGCGGCGAGACTAATCATCGCGAGAATAAGATCACTCATGTGTCTTATATGGATGACTTGAAGATCTATGCTTCTGTAGCTAGGTAGGTTCAGTGTGCTTTAAGCATCGTCGAGAGGTACATAGGAGAGATTGGTATGGAATTTGGATTGACAAGTGAGCCAATATTCGTCTGAAGCGAGAATGAATTGCTGGCGTTCCCAAAGACACTGAGCTTATGGATATGGGTGCTGTTAGACACCTTGACGCTGGAGAGACCTACCTATATCTAGACATGCCTGACAGTCGCATTCAAGATATAACATCAGTGACGGAGGCTCTCCGAAGTTGATACAAGCTTGTCCTTTAACAGATTTGGTCTTCCAATATCTCAGCGTTGCACTAGATATTTGCGACGAACATGCCTGCCGTCCCGGTTCTACTCTACTCGTTTAGGGTGGCTCAATGGAAGAAGCATGAACTCATGGCCCTGGACATCGTCAGGCGTAAGATCATGCATATGCAGAAGAGCTTGTTTATCAACTCGTCAGCTCCATGCTTCAAATCCCGCGCCGTCAAGGCGGGCGTTTGCTCTCACATCTCCAATGTCTTCAAAACCGAATTATCATGGGTAGAGCTCACATCGTCGCAAATGGAGGAGATCTTTTCCGAAAAATGGTTAGGAATCACGAGATAATTGGCAAAGGAGCGTTCCTTCACGAAGCCGCGGAGCAGGCCGCCGAGACTTTTTGTCTGGATCTTAACATCATATATGATGGAAGTGCATTACTCCATCTAGATGTCTCACTTCTAAAAGACAAAGTACAGAAAGCAGAAATCAAAAGCTTCCACCAACAGCTCCTCGACAAGAAAACGCATGGAAACTTTCACAGGAATAAAGATCAGTCCTCTCCTCGTCAAAGGAGCTAAGGTTTTCTTTCCTCAAATCATCCGGACTTAATTCAGGCATAGAGGCTTTCATCTTCGCGTGCCATGATTAAGATGGCTTCAGCCCAGCATGCCGAAGACATGTTTGTTAGTATTTTATTTTTTAATAGTCTGCACGGGGTTGTCCCGTTATATACTATCAGTCACGAACGCATTTTTGTAATGCAATCAGATGGTCTGATGAGAGCAGTATGCCTAATTTGTCATAGGACAAAGCCTGGCTTATACTTCACGATCCATGGACTGTGTTGCAGCCAACTGCATGATAGGGGAACCTACAGCTTATGGTGGAATCCGGACCATCAAAAACTCGGTAAAAGTGCATGAAGAAATTTGCAGAAGTACCAGCTGAGGGATCGAACCCCAAACCTCTGACATGAAGTCCGATCACCTAACCGCCTGAGCGGTAGGGCTTGAGCTTTCCTCTCATGAATTTGACGGCTATTTTGGCTACAGCACTGCTACTGACAGGCTTTCTGATGCCAGGCAGGTAGAAAACGAAAAGGAAAGGGACTAAGAGGAATACCAAAAGCCATCAGGTATGGTGGAGAGTCTTTTAATATTTTGAAACAAGCTGCAAGATGGTCAAATAGATCTCACAAATCAAAAAGCTAGCCAGCAAGAACATCTGCGACAAACGGTAAACTAAACAGTGGAGCATCAAGCCTATGCTTTCATATTTCCGACTTCACACTCCTTCCCCTATCCCCCTCTTTTCCCCTTTTTTAAAAGAATTCTTTTTTCTCCTGTTTTCAGGAAACTTCCCCTGTTTCTCCTTTTTTCACGTAAATGTAATTTTTTTAAGATTCCTCCCTTTGGTTGGAAATTCAACTATTTTGTTGAAAATTCATTTCATATTAATTCAATATGGTTTCTATACATTGATTTTATATAAAGGAACTTATTTCCCTATTATTTCTCTTTTTTCGTGAAAAAGCACCCTATTTCCACTGTTCTCAGAGTAGTTTGAGCTGTGGCCTAAGGTATTTTGAAAAAATTCTCTGAATTTCAATAAGTTTTGAAATATTACAAAAGTTTTCGAAAGATTTAATAATATTTGCGAGTAGGAAAAGTCTGTTGTGGTGGCGGTTTTGGCAGTGATGTTTTAGTGTAATTGACTGGGGAAAAACTTTAAGCATTATATATCTTCAATTCAAATTCATATATTTATTTGATTGATTAGTATACATTACTTTTTACAGTAATTATCAAATACGCTTCTAATTTTTTGATTTGACTTTGGAACACAAATAATATTGTAATTTAATTCGACATATTTCTTGACTTCGATTAGTTGGCTCTTCGTGGCCTACGTATGTGACGCAAGATTTCTTCAAATCCTGGTAGAATAATATAAATCTCCTCGCTGTTATACGGTATTTGCTGAATTTCCTCTGGTGTCAACCGAGTATTGCCCCTGCCATTTACGCGCGCTATAACCGGAAATTGATTAACATCATATATTTGACGCAGTAAACCACCCACTTCTACTCCAATAATGAAACCATTCCGTGTTATCTTCTTTCTCTCAAAATCAATGTGGAATATTGAAATTAATTCATTTGGTGATAGACTCAAATATCGAATGCCATGACTAATAGGTTGAAGTTGTCTATGACGCTCGAACACTCCGGCAAGTGCATCTGGTACTGCAAGAGGAAATAGAAATGATTGAATTTTTATATGTCGAATATGGTACCTATGGTATCCAGCACTTTGAAATACAAAAAGGTAATGTGTTCAGTTGACCATAAAATATGTACACTATATAAATTTCTTATTATCCCAGTGTTGTATTTACACCAATTTTAGGTAGGCATGCCTGCTTAGAATTGCTTTGTTATCAGTACTGGAGGGCTGGACCAGGGGTTTTTCTACTTAGGAGTCATTCTTGGTGCTGGGGAGTGCTGGATAAGGAGATTTTATATTTATGGGTGATTTTCGGGGCTAGAAAGAGGTGGACAGGGATCATTTTTAGTCTG
Organism: Andricus curvator; assembly: GCA_932195095.1. Classification (NCBI taxonomy): domain Eukaryota; kingdom Metazoa; phylum Arthropoda; class Insecta; order Hymenoptera; family Cynipidae; genus Andricus; species Andricus curvator. The sequence continues at coordinate 18,287 of CAKNYM010040169.1, forward strand.
GTCAGAGCTGGACAGGGGGGTTTGACACTTCGGGGTGAGTTCTCGGACTGCAGAGGGATGGAAAAGAGGAATTCGCCCTTAGGGTGACTTTTGAGACTGGGGAAACCGTTTAAAGAGGATTTTATGCTTAGGGGTGTTTTTTGGGGCTGAAAAGAGCTAGACAGGAAGATTTTATATTCAGGGGTGATTTATGAAGCTTGGGAGAGCTGGACAAGGGAATCTTGAACATAGGGGGATTTTTAATGCTTGCGAGGGCTGCACAAGGGGTTTTCATACTCATGGGTAATTGTTGGGGCTGGGGAGACCTGGACAAGGGAAATTCAAACTTAGGGGTAATTTTTAGAGCTAGAGAGGGCTGGATAAGCTGGTTAGGGAGTGTTGGTGGGAGAAGGAGAACAGGAGAGGGGGTGGGAAGATGGAGGTTGAAAGAGAAAGGTATTTTAGAACGAATGGACTGCAGATGGATGAAGTGAGAAGGATGCGTGAGGAAGGAAGGAAGGCATATGAGTTGGTTAAGAAAAACGGCATGGAGAGAGAGAAGACAGCAGAAAAAGAGAGAATGAGAGAGACAAGGTTTAATGGGAACTATGTGTGGATTATGCCAAGGGCGAGAGCGGAATATTTGTGTGAGAAAGGAGAAAAAGGAAGTCAGGAGCTTATAGCGAGGATGAGATGTGGGTGCATGGAGGGTTTTAATAGGTTCTGGCTCGCTAGGGAAAAGGGGATGTGTGAACTATGTGGGATGGGGGAGGCAAGAGTGGAGCACTGGTTGGAGGAGTGCGTATAGGTGGAAAGGAGTGGGATAAGCATGGAGGTATTGATGCATGAAAGGGGGGACAAAAGGGCAGTAGCATGGGTGAAGGGAGTCTTGGGTAAGATGGAGAAGAAGAGAAGGAAGGAGGAAGAGGAATGGAGAAGGAAAGATTGTAAATGGAGGAGGAAGTAAATATAAGTAAATGTAAATATTGTAAATAGTAGATAAGTATTAGGTATAAGCCGCGGAGGCAGAGTTTGGTAATGCGAGGCAAAGCAAGAAAGTAGGGACATGCGTGCGAGGCGAGGCGAAGCGAGGAAGGCAAGACGATAAGAGCGAGCGGCGTTAGAGATAAGGTGTGGATGGATGTTGGTTTTAAGGGTTAGTTTCAAAAAAAATTCTGTAAAAAAAATGGAAGTGTAAGCAAATCAATTTTTTAAGGCCAGCAGGCTGAAAAATAAAAGTTTATCTATATATCTACTGAGATATAATTTTTTTGGCTAGGGAGATCTGGACAGAAAGATTTGACACATAAAGGTAATTTTTGGGGCTGAGGAGAGCTGGGTCGGGGATTTCTCATTTAAGGGTGATTTGCTTTGCTGAAGATACCTGGAAAAGGGGATTTTATACTAAGAGGTGATTTTTGGACTTTTGGTTTATTATTATGATTATACACTTAGGGGTGATTTTTGGGGTTGTTCAGAGATGGAAAATGGGATTTTACCCTTGATGATGATTTCTGGTGGTGTGAAATATTTAATTGTTCTTGCAAATACAAATCTTACATCGTCTACTTTGACAAGAAATTAAAATTTAATTTTATTGAATAAATTCAAGAAAGGACCCCGCACAAAATGTATTGAAAAAAGGTCTCGGTGGATTTTGATAATTTTTTTGATATTTTGTAGAACATGACCCCCCGAACAAAAAATCATAATGACAAAACCCCGAAAAATTGACAGATTTTCATCCGCACCGCGCCAAAAATACCCTTTCAGACCAGCATTCACGCTACATAGAAGCTATTGGCGCGAAGCTCAGTGAAAACACTTAGCACTCTGCAACTGTGACATTTTGTAGGTCATGGCCCCGCGAACAAAAAATCCTTCTGACAAAACCCCGAAAAATCTACAAAATGTCAGTTACAAAGTGCTAAGTGTTTCCAGTGAGCGTAGCGCCAGTAACCTCCATGTAGCGTGAATGCTGGTCTAAAAGGGTAGCTTTGGCGCGGTGCAGACGAAAATCTGTCCATTTTTCGGGGTTTTGTCAGAAGGATTTTTTGTTCGCGGGGCCATGACCTACAAAATGTCACAGTTGCAAGGTGCTAAGTGTTTTCAGTGAGCTTCGCGCCAATAGCTTCTATGTAGCGTGAATGCTGGTCTGAAAGGGTACTTTTGGCGCGGTGCAGATGAAAATCTGTCCATTTTTCGGGGTTTTGTCATTATGATTTTTTGTTCGGGGGGTCATGTTCTACAAAATATCAAAAAATTATCAAAATCCACCAAGACCTTTTTTCAATACATTTTGTGCGGGGTCCTTTGTATTAATTTCAAAGGATTGCAATGGATTTTGGACCGATTTAAGAGATGACAAAGAATGTTACTGGATTTCAAGCGATATCAAATAATATCTAGGAACTGTAGAGAATTGTGAACGATTTCAAAGATTTGCTCAGAATATTAGCCTATCAATTTTAATCGATTTGGGAAAATTTTTAACAATTTTTGAGAGGTTTTAAAAGATTTATATCGTTTTTCCAAGGAATTAAGAATATTCCAGGGCATACCACAAAACTTTCGAAGGTTACAATGGCTTTCCAAAATATTTTAGGATTTGCAACATATTTTCAAAGATTTTAGGGATGTTCGAAGTATTTTAAACATTACAAGTATCCAATTAAAAAAACAAATAACTATGAAGTTAAAACTAATAAAGTTGAAAAATTGCACTGAAAAAATCTTGGATCCAGAGATACGTATTTCTTTGAGCCAAATAAATTGTTTACATTCAATTTTATTGAATATTCGAAAATTGAAAATTAAACTATACTCAAAAATTTTGAAAACGAAAATAAAGTTATAGATTTCATATGATTATATTCACCGATACAATTAGAGCAAACTGCTAATGAGATGAAGAAGAGTGTTCCAATAAGAATTCGCATTTTATCGAAACTGAAAAAACTGATTCCTGCTGAATATTGTCGACAATTTCACTAATTTTTTCACAAGATTTTTCGCATTTTTATACATGCTAGCTGCTAATATACTATAGCATGCGTCATTCTTAATTATCTGATAAATTTATAGCTACATACTAAATCGATGACAATTTAAAGTGATTTAAATAGCTTTTATTTTTCAAGGAAAAGATGGAAGAAAATTAGAAGTGGTTCGAAGTCATCATAAAGCATGTTAGATCATTGGTTGAAAAATTATTCAAGAAAATTTACAGCTGGGACATGAAAATACTTTAGAAGATAATAAATATTATAAATATAACAATTTCAAACTTTGAGCTGGTGAAAGCTATAAGTTTTAAATAAATATTAAACTGCAAGGATCAATTCGTAATAATTTGAAAATTGTTTATAGATTTGAAAAGGTAAATAATGTGAAAATGTTTCAGAAAACTTTAAAAAATTGTAATGTATTCCAAAAGATTAATTAATTATCAACCAAAAAATTGCGTTTTTACAACCAAATAGTTGAACTTTCAAGTAAAAGAGACGAATTTTTCAACAAAATAGTTCAATTTTTAACCAAATAGTTGAATTTTCAACCTATGTATAAAGATGAATTTTCAACCAAATGGTAAAATTAAAAAAAAAAAAAATAATAAACTTCAACCAGAAACAGTTGCATTTTTAAACAAGTAGTTAAATTTTTTAACCAAAAAGACGAATATTTTTAACGAATTTTTTAGAAGAGAGTTGAATTTTTGATAGAAAAGAATAAATTTTCTATCCAAAAAGATCAATGTTCAAAAAAACAATTATATTTCGAATGAAATAATTGAATTTTCAATGAAATAATTAAAATTTGAACAAAATAGTGTAATTTTCAATTAAAATTCTGAATCTTTAAAAAAATGAATTTTCAACAAAGAAATTCAACTTTCAACCAAGTAATTGAATTTTCAGTCAAAAAAGAATAATTCTCAACGGAAAATATTGATATTTCAACCTAACCAATATTTTGAATAAAAAAACGTCGAATTTAACCAAAAAGATGAATTCTTAACGAAAAATGTAATAGTTGATATTTAAACCAAGAAATATTCTAACTTTAAATCGAAAACAGTTGAATTCAACCAAAAAAAAAAAGAATGTTTTAACTAATGAGTTAAATTCTCAATCAAGACAGATTATTATTCAAACAAAAAGTTGCATTTTCAACCAAACAAGAAAAAATTTTAACCAAATTGTTGAACTTTCAAATTAAAAAGACAAATTCTCTAGAAAACTGTTGAATATTCAACCCCAAAAATATGATTTTCTAACCAAAAAGTTAATTTTCCATCACATGGTTGGATTTCTTACAAAAATATATTAATTTTCGACTTAAAAAGACGATTTTTCGAACAAAAAATTAATTTTCAAGCATGTAGTTCAATTTTAAACTAAAAGTTCTTCTGCAACTAAAAATAATCAATATTTAGCCACATAAAGGGTCTAAGATTAGAGAAGGAACTGAAGGAAGGAGTTGAAGATGTTCTAAAAAGGATAGATGCTAAGGTAGAGATAGAGGAAGTACGAAGTTCAGGAAAGGAAACACGAAGAGGAGAGAAAATGGTACTGGTGAAACTAAAGAAATAAAAACGTAAGAACGAAGTGGTGATAAAGAAGAGGGCGCTATATGAAAGTTTGGAGAGAATAGAGGATGATTTGACATGGATAGAAAGGAATTTGAACTACAAGTTAAAGAAAATAGCTAAAAAAGAAATAAGGAAGGGAAAAAGAACGCGGTTAAGTATGACAGAATACAGATCGAAGGTATATGGCGGAATTGGGACGAGGAAAAGGAAGAGTTACTAGATAGATAAACGTTTATTTTTCAGCCTGCTGGCCTTAAAAAACTAACATCCATCCATACCTTATATCTAAGACCGCACGCTCTTATCACCTTGCCTCCCTCGCTTCGCCTCACCTCGCTCGCATGTCCCTACTTTTCGAATTACCTCGCATTGCCAAACTCTGCTTCCGCGGCTAATACCTAATACCAGTGCTCCACTCTTGCTGTCTTCTCTTTCTCCATGCCGTTTTTCTTAACCAACTCATATACCTTCCTTCCTTCCTCGTGCATCCTTCTCACTTCATCCATCTGCAGTCCATTCGTTCTAAGATACCTTTCCCTTTCAACCTCCATCTTTCCACCCCCTCTCCTGTTCTCCTTCTCTCACCAACACTCCCTAACCAGCTTGCTTCCCCCCTCTTTCAAAAATTTCTCCTCATATTTACACGGCCGACTCCCCGCTAGAATCCCAACACTCGTTCTCCCCGTCTCCCTCCTGACAATATAATTAGGCGTGTTCCTTGCCAACCCCAGTGTCCACTTTACATACCTCTCCTGTGTCCTATTTACCTCTTCACTTTTCTTCCACCCCCACACCTGTACTCCATACAATAGCACACTCATCACTAGTGAGTCAAACAATTTAATTCTCCTTCCAAAATCATCTGTGAATAACCACATTTGCCCTCCTCACTCTCTCTTTTATGTGACCATCCACTCCACCATTCCTCCGAAACAAGAAGCCCAGGTACACAAACTCTTTCATCTCCTGCACCGCCTTTCCCTTCCACTTCCACTCTCCTCCCTTACCCCTTCCACCTCCTCTTCTGAACACCATAACCTTGAACTTTTCCGCATTCAGCTCTAACCTCTTCCTATCCAGGTATCTTCTCAACCTCTTCATTATCTCCTTTAAGGCCTCCTCGCTTCTTGCCAGCAACACTATGTCATCTGCATACGCTAGTGACCAAATTCCAACACCTCCTATCCTGACTCCTCCTACTACCCCGGCCTCCAGCTTACTTTCCATATCCGCAATTAAAATCACAAAAACGTTGGGCTAAGCGGACACCCTTGTCTTAACCCTCTATCCATCCAGAATCCCTCCGAAATCACCTCTGCTCCCCTCCTCTCACCTTATCTTTGATCTCTTCATATATCTCCCTTACCCTCTCGATCAGGCCTCTCTCCACTCCCCTATCCTCCATCGCCTCCCACAACCTCCCCCTATCCACCGAAGGAAACGCGCCTTTTATATCCACAAAAACCGCGTACACTCTCGACACCTTCTTCGCTAATTCTCTATCCACCACGTGCTGCAGAACGTAGATATTGTCGTTAGTACTCCTACCAGCCCTAAAGCCCGCCTGCGTCTCCGGCAATATTCCTTTTCCTTCGACATCCTTCCGCAGCCTCTCCGCCACCACCATCGCGTATACTTTATATGCCGTATTCATTAGCGTAATCCCTTTATAATTTTCCTGTCTATCCCTATCTTCTTTCTTATACAGTGGCACTATTATTCCTTCTCTTCACCCTTCTGGGAATCCCCCCTACTAAAACAATACTAAACAGCCATGGTTCGTTCTCTACCCCGTCCATCCTTGCTGCTTTTGACCTTCTTAACTTCCTTATCTGCTTCTCTATCTCATCGTCATTCAACTCCGAAATCTCTGCCTCTCCCGTTCTTCTACTCCCACCATCCCTCTTTCTTGCATCTGAGCCGTGAAATGATCCTTTAAAAAACTCCCTCCACTCCTCACTCCCTATCTTCTCGCTTATCCCCACTCTACGCTTCCTAAACCTATTTATTATCTTCCAGACGTCCCCCTCTGTCTTAACATTTTCTAACTCCTCTTCCAGATCGAATGTATGGTATAGCAACTGGGGACGAAGAGGGAGAATACACATATGTAAGTAAGAAGGGGGTATCGGTGATAGACTATGTGGTGATGAATATGCAAGGATGGGAGGAGACGAAAAAATTCGCAGTAGAGGGAAGGGTGGAATCAGACCATCAGCCATTTAGACTGTGGATAAGAGGGGATGGTGGTGGAAGGCAAGGTGGGGAAGAAGTCTCGATAGGCGAGAAGGTGACCTGGACGAGGGAGGCGATCGAGTAGTATCAGGAGCAGTTAGGAAAGGTACGCTTTGAAGGGGAGTCGGTGGAAGAGCTGTGGGAGGATCAGAAAGAGAAGGTGAAAGGGTGTGTGCAAGAGAAGGTATTTAGAAAGAAGAAGAAAGGAATGGTGAAGCCGTGGTCGGGTAGGGAATGTAAAAAGATGAAAAGGAAGGTGAAGAGGAAGTACAAGAAGTGGAAAGAGGGTAATGCGAAAAGCGAGGAGTACGTAGAAATGAGTTTATGAGAAATTTGGCACAATGGGATGTAGTAGTAATAATGGAAATATGGCTAGATGAAAAAGGATGGAAAAGAGTAAGAGGAAGGTTACCAAAAGCTTACAAATGGCAGGTTCATAAGGATAAGAAAGAGATGAAAGAACATAGTGGGGGTGTTTGCGAACGGTGATATGCACGAGAAATCAGAGGAGATAAAAGAAATGATGGAAGAAAATAAAAAAGTATTTAGGCTTATAATAGGATATTCTAATGCGAGAACAGGAGATAGAGGAGGACGCGAATGGGGAGACGAGCGAGGAAGAAAATCCAAAGACAAGACACTAAATGGTGAGGGAAAGAAATTGTTAAAGAGCTTAGAGGAGATGGGATGGTTCATCTTAAACGAAAATATAAAGGGAAATGAGGAAGGGAAATATACACCTTCAGGAGGAGAAGAGGGGACGGTAATTGCTTATGTGTTAATGGACTATGAGGTAAGAAGGAAGTTTGAGAAACTAGAGGTAGGGATTTATATAGATTCGGATCACTTGCCCATTATAGTGCTTTTAGAGGTCCATAGAAGGAAAATAACGGTTTAAGGAAAAGGTTATGTATATCAAAATAAGAGAAGGAAATATAAACGAGGACATGGAAATAATTATAGGAGAAAAAAAAGTGTATTAGAGAGCACAAGCAAAGAAGAAGATAGGGAAGAAGGGGATAGAAGTGGATGGGATGTGGAATGTAAAGAGAAGAAGGAAGCAAAAAGGAATTAGGAAAATGGAGATAAATTCTTCCTTCCTTTTTATGTGTAACATAATTAGCTAGTTGTCGTAAGGTGGAGAGTCAAGTTATAACGTCAGTCCCGCCAAACATCGGTTAATGGAGGGAAAGTGTACGGAGAGCACTAGAACCGAAGAAAGTCATAGTTGGTTAGTGTTACGTTTACTGAGGGGGGCATCAGCCTTCTGCAGTAATAGATAAAAAAGTATGTATATCTTTTTAAAGTTTCAGAAAATGTCCTCAAATCTCACAAATTCTCATAAATTTTACAAGTTTCTAAATTGCACAAGTTTTCATAATTTTCCATAAGTTTTGATAAATTCCTATAATTTTACATATTCCGCAATTTCTAAACATTTTCAGAAATTTCTATGAATGACAGACCGAGTCAATTAGAGTGAATAAATCAATCAAAAATTGATTGTACACTGGAACTTGGATTAAAGCAGTCCAAACTTACGCCGTCACGAGAATTGTTGCCGCGGCGGTTTCGTGGTGATAGAGGAGCCTGCAGGGTCGAGAGAGTCTTGCTCAACCATGCGTGACGACCAGCAGCGTAGCGGCAAAGGCACAGTGCGCGGATACTCACGCGCGTATATTGTGTAATATTATGTATTCCAATATAGAAATGGTTCGCACAACCCTGACAGTTTACATTTGAACGGACGTTTTTAAATGTCAAGCCCAAGGCAATGACAGAATAATATTACGCAACAAAATTTCTAGTGATCTTTTTTTTTAGTGATAATGTAGCTTGAGACTTGCAGTGCCTGTAAATTTTTTTCCGAGCCTCTGAATCAGAATTTTTAAATGTCAGCACTCAAATGTCAACAGCACTCAGTTTTCTCGAATGGTCACCCATCCAAGTACTAACCGCGCCCAACGCTGCTTAACGTCAGTGATCTGACGAGAACTGTTTTTTTTAGCGTGGTATGGCTGTTGGGTAATTTTAAAAATACAAAGGAAAGAATGTTGTCAAATTCACACACATAATTAAGGATTCAGTTTCAGTTGGTGGGCAGTGATAAAGAATGTCCCATTTGTGTGATAATAGAACTGAGAAAAATTGAAGATTCACTAATGTCAAATTTTATTATTTAACCAAAACCAGATATATTCCGCAGAATAAAAATTTGTATTTGACATGAGCAAAAGTAATTACATTATTCGAATTGAAAAAATTATTTTTGAAAACCAAAACTTACTCAAAAGATAAATTTTGAATAAAAAATAGAAGATTTACATTTTTAGTTAAAATAATTATTGTTTAGCCAAGAAAAAGTGAATTTTTGACAAAATAGTTCAATTTTCAACCAAAGTTATGAATTTTCGATACAAGCAATCAATTTTCAATAAAAATGCAATAATTGATATTTCTAGAAACTTTTTTTTAATTTTCAATAAAAAACAGTAAAATCAAACCAGAAAATACGAATTTGCAAGAAATTATCTAAATCCTCAACCAAAACAGACTAATTTTACAACCAAAAAGAATAATTTTTGACAAACAACTTGACTTCACAACTCAAAAATATGCATTTTCTACCAGAAGAATTGAATTTTCAAACTAAAAAAGACGAGAAGTAAATTTTCAACAAAATATTCAAATTTTTAAGCAAATAAATAAAATTTTAACTTAAATAATGAACCTTCAACCAAAAAAATGAATTTTTGACCTAATAGTTCAATTTCAACCCAAAAGATAAAATTTCTACCAGAAAAGACAAATTTTTAACAAAATAGATGAATTTTCATCAACGTAGTTAAATTTTTAACCGAGAAGATTAAATGTCTATCAAAAAAGATACATTTTACACAAAAAATGGAGTAGTTAGTGTTTCAGTTGAAATTTTTAAATTTGAAAAAACTAATTTGCAATCAAAGAAATGAATTTTTAACCAAAACGATTGGTTTTTGATTAAAAAAGATTAATTTTTGACAAAATAGATGGATTTTCAACCAAATTTTGTATTTTTAAAGGAATTTGTAACCTAATAGCTAGATTTTCAACCAAAGAAATGCATTTTAAACCAGTAAGGTGAATTTCTCACCAAGAAGATTGATATTCTACTACAAAATTCAAAGTTTAACCAAGATTTATTTTCAACAACAAAAAACAAATTTTTCTTCCTCCTAGAGGAAGCTTTGTAATGGTAATGTTTTCCAAAACGTTAGTTAAGTTTGTAAGCAAAGAAATTAATTTTTAACTAAAATAATGGTTCTTCAATCAAAAAAATTAATTTTCAACCAAATCGTTAAATTTCCTACCGAAAAGAGACAAATTATTAACAAAATAGATGAATTCGCAACAACATTTTTGAATTTTCAACTAAGAAGATCGATTGACTATTAAAAAGGTACGTTTTTTACAAAAAATGGAATAGTGAAATTTTCAGTTGAAAAAATTAATTTTCAATTGAAAAACAACTAATTTTCAATCGAAGAAATGAATTTTCAACCTGAAACATTAATTTTTTAACGAAAAAGGTTCATTTTTAACAAAATACACGGATTTTCAACCAAATTTTGAATTTTTAAAGTAATTTTTAACCTAATCGTTAAATTTTCAATAAAAAGGGTTTTCCACTAAAATTATGAATCATCAACCAAAAATATGAATATTTAACATTGTAGTTTCATTTTCAACTAAGTAGTTGAACATTGAACCAAAATAGGGTTTTTAATAGCCTGTAAATTCCAGATTTTTCCATTTTTCTTTTGAAGAGACATATTTTGATAATGAGAAAAATGAGCTGCTTATTTTAAAGGATTGTAAGTAAATGGAAAAAAAATTGTGTCATTCATATTGAATTAACTGGAATTTTCAAAAAGAAATTTGTGTAAATCGAGTATCTTAAGTACCATTAATTTTGAAGATAAAAGAAACCTCAGATTTTAAACATTAGGTGATGTTTTGCGATTTTCATAAATTTTTAATTGATTTTAACGGTGCGAAAAGAATGGGGGGGGGTGATATACAGATGATACAGATGATTTCTCAATTTTCTTGTTAAAATATTGAAAGAAATTTTCAATTAATTTTAGTAATTTGAAAAGCCTACAGAATAGTTTGAAATTTTTTGGCATTTTAGGGCCTTCTAAGGGATTGCATAGACTTCCGTGGAATTTTCGTAATAATTTCAATAATTTTTAAGGAATTTTTTCACAAGAATTCAGAAATTTCACAATCAATCTTTAAATATACTTAAAGTGGTTAAAACTCGAAAATTGAAACTGATGACGTTTCCCTTGATGCTTTATTTTCAAAGACTCCTAAATGCATTTTAAATTCTCCCTAAAACTTATAATATTGCAGTTCAATTATTATAACTCTTTTAATATTTTTTAAGCAGGAGAAAATTTAATATATATATTTATATATAGCAGCTCATATGAACTCCCACCTAATACAACGCTGCTGAAGGCTGGTGACCTTCTCAGCATAAAACATCCACCAATTGCGACTCTCTCTCGTTTTCCATTCCTTGTCCTCGCCCCCCCCCCCCCTATAGTAATAGAAGTTTTGGTGGGTTTTCAAATATGGTCAGGAGTAGGTAGTGAATCACATGGTAGTCAAGGGGTCGGTTTGATTATGAATGAAAAAGCAAGACAGCATCTCAAAGATTATGATTTTGTATCTCCCAGATTGTTATGGGTTAGAATGAAGGTAGGAATCAGAAGATTATTTATAATAGCGTGCTACGTCCCAGTTGACAGTGAGCCGCGAGAATTGAAAGACGCCTTCCGGGACACTTTAAATGATACAATAAGTACTTGCGATAAAGGTGAAAGAATAATTCTGCTAGGAGATATGAACGGACGGGTCGGCGTCCAGCGGCAGAGTACAGATACGGAAAGGGTGCTAGGTAAGTTTGGGGATCCAGCAAGGAAAAATTATAACCGGGAAAAATTAGTTAGCTCATGCTTAGAAAAGGGCCTATTTATTACCAATACTTGGTTTCGACATAAAATGATCCACACGTACACCTGGTGTAAAGGAAATAACCGCAGTGTAATTGAGTTCGTTATTACGGATGAGAGACTAAGAGAACTAGTCAAAGATACAAGAGTCATGAGGGGTTCCGAATGCAATACTGATCATTACCTTTTAGCCTAAAATAAACTTAGGGCGGGGATGTGGAAGAAAGAAAACAAAAAAAAACGAAACAAACGCGAATAAATATTGAAAATTTGCAGAAACCGGAAGTGCGAATAGATTTTCAGGATAAGATAAACGAACGCATATATCAAGCAACTTGGGTAACACAAATAGATAATAAAGATATAGAGGCCGCATCAACCTTGCTTGTGGATGTCTTTGTTAGAAGTGCGACTGAAGTGTGTGGTACGGTGGTTGTAGGAAGAAAATCTGGTGATGCACGGTGGAATGATGAAATTGAGGCAGCCCAACAAGAAAAGAAAAAAGCGCACGAGAGATCGTTGAACATCACAGGTCTTAGCGATGAGGAGAGAAATAGGCTCAAAAATGATTACAGACACAAAAATAGGAAAGTTAAACGACTAGTCAAGGAGAGCAAAGATAAAATCAGAACAGAAGAAGAGAAGAAAATAGAAAACGACTTTGAAGGAAGCAAGAAACTAATATGTAGAAAGATGGAGAGAAGTAAAAGTACAGAGTTTGTCAGCATGAGAAACAGCAAAGGTGAAATGCTATATGATACAGACAGGATAGTAGACGCTTTAAAAGATTCTTGTTAAGAATTATTAGGAGGTGAAGATATAGGACAACAGAACTGCGACATAGTACATAATGTATTAGAAAACCCAATTGAAAAAGTCTGTGTCACTGAGGTTAGAGATATAATTGAGAACTTAAAAAACAGTAAGGCTGCTGGTGTAGACAGTATTAGCGCTGAAATGCCTAAATACAGTGGCAAGTACATACCTCACAGGTTATACGAATTGATAAATTTATGTATCAAGATTGGAGAAGTCCCAGACGAGTGGATAAAAGCGATTATCGTACCAATATACAAAAAAAAGGGAGATAAAAACTGCAGTAATTACAGAAGTATCAGCTTACTAAGTACCGTAAGTAAAATATACTCAAAAATACTCATTCGTAGGGTAATGAAAATTACAGAAGAAAAGATATGGGAAGTCCAAAGTTGATTTATGCCAGGAAGATCATGTACAGATCAGATATTTAGCTTAAGACAGATCACAGAAAAAAGCTTGAGAGTAGGAAAGAAAGTTTTCTGTGCATTTGTTGACCTAGAAAAAGCATTTATCAATGTAAATAGAAGTAAACTTTGGGAAGTCCTTAAAGAGTACGGAGGCAATGGATGGCTCCTACAAGCAATAAAAACAATATATACAGGTAGTAAAGCGAGTGTAAGGTTAAATGGGAAACTGAGTGACTGGTTCGATATTATGCAAGGCGTGAAACAAGGATGCGTTATGTCCTCGTGGCTATTTATCATATTCATGGATAAGTGTCTAAGGACTGCCCTCTGCGTTGAAGAAGGTGTAGATCTTGAAACACTCAAGGTACGTGGGTTAGCTTTCGCAGATGACAATATTGTTATGGCAGAATCAATCGACGACTTGCAAAGAATGTTGAGTAAACTTAATACAAGCATGAAGAACATGGGCCTGAAAATTAACGTAAATAAAACAAGAATCATGGTGTTTGAGGGAAAAAATGAGAAAACAATGTGCAACATTGTCCTAAATGATGACAGAGTAGAACAAGTTGACAAGTTCGTATATCTGGGTAGCCTATTCACTAGCGACGGAAAAATAGATGGGGAGTTAGATAGGCGCATAAATAAGGGTAAGCAGGTTATCGGTAGAGCAGGGTCCATTCTCAGAAATAAAAACATATAAAAAAATTAAAATGGCCATACATAATTCCATATTCGTACCGACTGTACTATGCGGTAGCGAGACATGGACCTGTCAAGAGAAGGACAGGAGTAAAATTGACGCGATTGGCATGAAACCTCTTCGCACCTCCACCTCCACCTCCACCTCCACCTCCACCTCCACCTCCACCTCCACCTCCACCTCCACCTTTGGACCATCCCTGAATAACTTTTCGAGCCTGCTTATCAATTACTGTAACCATATTCAGCAAAAACCCTTGGTACAGGGACCCTCTATCCGCAACCCGAGGACGCGTCCGGGGCTTTGTCATAGGCTCTTCGGTTCGGTTCGTCGAGGATAAATATCAAAATCCAGGTTTTTCAGAAACCTAAAGACCTGACTAAAGTGGATGATGAGCTTCGTGGAGATTTTTCAGAAGAATTTGACCTCTGGACTATCAGTTGTAGTGTGTATAATGCAGCAAGAACTTTAGCGGATGCAAACCGTAAAACGAAACCAACGGCTGATCACAAGACGAAAAGACAAATGCATCAACTCAGCACCAAGATAGGCTGGGCATGACAGTACGCGTCCCGCAATCAGTGTGTGGTCGACTACATAACATCTGGCAAGCATTTCACTGCTAGTGTCCGACAGTTCGCGTGCGAACTGCGAATCCGTGATCACCCACTCAACAAGTCAAAGCTGCTGACCATCTATCATATTGTTGACAGAATACGGGTACTATTTGACGGTTGGAGAAGTCTAGAGCGGAGAGAGAGGAGGGTCAGAGAAAATCAACAGTTCTTCTCTAAACCATCTCGACTCTTCCAAGACCCTCCAATTACTTTCGACCACCCGCCCAAACCGGAGGAGGTCGAGCCATTTTGGAGAGAAGTATATGAAGTCCATCATCCACTGAAAGAAAACTCAAAGAACACAAATAGCTTCAAGAAACTGTGCAGTGCTCTCATAACACCTGAGGAGGAATGCCCACCCATCACTACCGAGGAGATGAAAAAAGTATTAGGAGGCATGGAGAACTATTCCGCTCTGGCACCAGATGGTATCAAGACCTTCTGGTGGAAGAAGATTCCTTCAGCCGCTCAGCATATGGCCCGTATTTTCACCTCATATATAAAGTCAGAAGAGCCTATTCCGGAGTGGTTGGTGGAAGAAAGCACAGTGCTCCTCCCGAAGATGGGCAACTTGTTTGGCCCTAAGAATCACATGCTAATACCTTGTCTGAAAATTTTGTATAAGATCTTCATAGCTATCCTAAATGATAGGATTGTTCGGACAATCGGACCTGTGTGGTGAGAGATGTATGAACAACGAGGATCAAAGAAAGGCCTAGCAGGATGACGGAAGAACTTACTCATCGATAGATGTGTCTGCAAAGATGCAGCACCCTACCAACGCTACCTATCGATGGCCTGGTTTAACTACCGAAAAGCTTTCGATTAAACCTCCCATAGAGTAATCATCTGTCTGTTGGAAAGCTTAATGGTTCATCCACACATCGTGAGGTTCATAGACAGATTGATGCGCCACTTTGCAAAACCAGATTTACTATCTCATTTGAAAAACATCGTGTGACAATTAAGAACGTCACCTTTCAGAGAGATGCCTTTTAGGGCGACACCATGAGCCCTTTTCTCTTTTACTTCACATTATCGCCAGTATCTCTCGCACTTCGCCATTACCGAGGTTACTTCTGCGACAAAACTGGAAATCGAAAGCATAAGGTGACTCATGTATTTTACATGGATGACCACAATATCTATGCCAAAAGTGAAGAGCAACTGGATCCAGCTCTAGAGATTGTCGAACAGTACACTCAAGAGATTGGTATGGAGTTTGGGTTAGAAAAATGCGCCAAGGTTAGTTTGAAGGGAAAAAAACATAATGGCATCCCCGAAGACTCTGATATCGTTGATAGAAGCGCTATACGACACCTTGGCACTGGAGAGACATATACATACCTTGGTCGTGTCACAAAGCAGCATCCAGGACGCAACATCGATTAAGAATGCTCACCGATGTAAATACAAACGTCTTATCCGGAAGATTTGGTCCTCCGAACTGCCGGCGAGAAACAAAGTATCTGCAACGAACATGCTTGCCGTCCCGGTAGTACTCTATTCATTTGGAGTGGTTCCATGGACGGAGGACGAGCTCAGATCCTTCGATATCGGGTCGCTAAAAGTTATGTACATGAACAAAAGAATGCACCTAAGTCTTCTGTTTCGCGACTTTACATCTCACGCCGTCAAGGTGGTCGCGGAAATCTGAATCTTGAACGTCTTCATAATAGGATTATTCTGGGTATAGCATATATAGTCGCAAATGGATGACACCACACACATTAAAATGGACAGAAAACACGAAGAAGTGGGCAAAGGACCGTTTCTATACAAAGCAGCGGAAGATTCTGCTGAAACACTTGGCCTTGACTTCAAAATGGATCAAACATTATCCGTCTCGAGGACTCACTTCTGAAGGCACTAATCAAGAAATCATAGGAGAAAAACTTCCGACAAGAAGATGCACGGCATCTACCACAGAAATGTGTAGGAACATTCAATGTCGTATGAAATGAGGTTTTCTTTCCTCAAATCACCCGGATTGAAGTCTGGCATAGAGGGTTTTATTTTGGCGTGTCAAAACGGTGTGATTTCAAATTTAGCATATCGTCGCCACATTTTAAGCCAAGACGTTCCCGATGATAGCTGCAGAGCGTGTAATACATACCACGAGCACCTAAGACACATACTGTCTAGGTTTCCAACTCATGCGAGAACGACGTACATCCAAAGACACAATGTGGCATCAAGAGCTCCATTATTATCATTGTTCCATTATTATTACCATCTCTGTCACTCTTACGGCATTAGCCCTGACACCACCCAGGCAAACGCTCCTAGGAAAATAGAGATAATTGTCGAAAATGAAAAGTGCTGCATATACTGGAACTCCATATTCTCGGCAATTGTTTCGGTCGCGCACTCGAGGCCTGACATAGTTCTCCTTGACTTTGAGAAACGAACCATGTTCGTTATCGACTTTACGGCACCGGCCGACAAGAACGTCAGAGCCAAGGAGAATGAAAAGAAGGAGAGGTATTAATACCTTATAAGGACCTGAAGCCAACCGTCTTGATCATCAGTAAAAACAAATATTATTGAATTCTACCCAAAATTTCAATTGTTCATTTAATTCCCTAAATCTGAAGTATTTCATGGGCGGATCCAGAGGTGCCTCAGGCGATTCTTAGCTTCACAAGTGTGAAAAAACACCTTTCTCTGAATTCGCTCCTGCCTCGGGTTTTTATACCATTTTTTACTCACAAATTGAAGTACCTATAGAGGTACATGTTAATAATTACCGAAATATATGTAATCTCTAAATTAATGAATAACTATATTTTTCTAACTGTACAGATCAACCAAATGAAACAATCAAACCTGAACCTCACGATATATTGATACAAAAAGGAGCAGAAACTGAAGTTTATCGGGATGAAGATTTTGGATTTCACCGGCGCAAGTGGGTGAGGGTACCAGGAGGCGAAATTGAACCGGTAAGACGGGACACCCGATTTTCTCTCACTTTATATGGTTTTCAGAACTGTTCTTTTTAGGAATAGACAGAAGCACTGATTCGCCAATTCTTGAAAAAGAATAAAATGAAAAATATTAAATAGTACAAGAATTTCCGGTGCCAAAGGTGAAATAAAAAAAATAGATTTAAGTTTGAATTGACTACGCTTCGGACTCTATGTGGTTCATTTTTAAGCCTGCAGTGAAAATCTATTTTTAAAAATTATTTGAATTAATTAAATACATTCATTACATAATACATTTGGGCGCCATCATCAAAAGGGCCCTTATGGCCGGTATGGAGTTACATATAAGGACATATAGCCGGATGAATTCCTGGAATTTCGGATCCAAAATGAACCCTTTGTGTTGAAACACGAGTGACCGGGGCACTTTCGAATTTGTAAGTTCAAAAAATCGTTTTTCGAGAAAAACGCATCTAAACTTGGTGAGTGCCATAGGCACTCACTCAGTATAGTCCCAATAAATGGACTATAGATCTTAATATCATTGCCCACTCACACCAGAAAATAATAATTTTGACCTCAACTTGGAAAAACTTTAATATCTCCTAAACTAGAAGCGTCCGTATAAGCCCTTTTGATGCCGACGCCCACAAATACAGTCAAACACGGAGATAGCGCGCCCGGAGTGAGTCATTCCAAAAATTGAGACCGCGCCACGGATATGAGTGAGAGGAGCTGCGGGGGGAGGGGAGCGTTGTTCACTCAGGCATAACAAAACATGAGATTTGCAGTAAGGCGATGTACCCTACGGCCTACCTGTCTAACTGCATCATGACGTTGCGACAGTTCACTCGAAGCGGGAGGCACATACATGCTTGAAGCCCACTGAAGCCGAAGGGGCTAATCAGATTATTTCGTGCGATCAAATGAGCATGTCTTTGACATTAACAGTAGCGCCATCTGACACGCAAATATATATCACGAAGTAGTATCTCGAAGTTATTGGAGCAATGTTAATGAAAAAGAACAGTAAATATCACTTCATTTTAATCAAAAATGTTATACTTCGGTTTAGAACTAATTATTTACTATAAGATTTCTTCCTAATATTTAATAGAAATTCAAATTTCTTCTGAATTGGTGGCGCTATCGTAGCTACCCAATAGGGTCTACGATTCGAAACGAAAAGTAAGACCTGTCATTGGAACAGAATCGGATCGTCTCTGTCTATCTCATATGGCAGAAAGACAGGTTCGATCGACTTCAGGCATCGGGACTCCCAAACTCAAACTGTCAAGTATCGACGTGAGAATTTTGAAAGCTGTGTCTTTCGTGGAGAGTTAATTTAATATTTATAAAAGTAAGTGATTTTCTGTTAAATCACTTCTTCGTCTGTCTGATTATGAAACTGCGTCGCATGCATTATACGATTACGCAGAAGTGCGTGCTTCCCACTTGAAGTGTTGGCGTGAGGTGTATTGGTGCAAAAAAATAATGTGCTTTTGAATGCTGCTGTCTTTTAATTGTTTATTCAAGTGAGCGACAGAGTATCTGGACCGATTATTCAAGAGAAAGCTCTCCTTTTAAACTAGATGATCAACGGCCAGAAAACGTTTCAAGTACGTAAGCTGGAAACACATTTATTTTAACGTGTAACAGCATTTTTTTCCTCATTTCCGTTAAATATTCGGTTTACCCTTGTCTCCGTATTAGACAAAATATTTTCAAAATCTTTTCCACCACGCAGTAAAATCCACCGGAAACCACTGTAAACCCCAAAACCGCGACTATCTCCGAGCTTGACTGTAATTATAACTGCGAAAATAGAATTTTGAAAATCATCTAATAGTAGTAACTCACACATGTAGCACATGGACATAATTTTCAATTGCTTTATTTCGACAGTGATAATAATGGCTACTAATGTCAACATTAGTACACAAATAACAGTTTCATTTATTTTTCGATTACATTTTTGAATAATGAATCCCAATTTTGAGATGAGGGATGTTCCAATAAACGTTCCAATGCAAACTAACCGATAACCTTTTTTTAGCGTAAAATTATTATTATTATGAAACTACTCGATTCAATGGTGAAAGCGTGTGACGAGTTGAACATTGTCAATTTATTACCAGCCAATCAGAAGCTTGGAAATCTTTGAAATTTACAACCAAAATATGGCGCAGGAAATAAATTTGTCTACTAAACTAGCATAAAAATCCAACTCAGAGAAATTTCTTCTGTTTTTTTTTCTGCTTTATTTCTGATATTTTTTTGTCGATATGTTTGTTATTCATAAGCATGGAATTTGTAAAAAAGAATTCTGTATTTTCTCTAGTCCATTGGACAGCATTTCATTTAAAGCTGTTGAATTTTTCAGATTTCCAATTTCAAATTGAAGAATATTCAAGGAAAACACATTAAAATTTTCAACGTTTCGGATTTAACAATTGAACATTGACAGATTTAAGAACTGAAATTTGGAAATTCAAGTTTTATAAACTGAATAATTTTAAAGAGGCCTTAGAAATGAAACTATTTTAAATATAGATATTCAAAAGTGCACAATTTCAAGCATGCAAATTATATACATTAAAACTTTCGAAATAAAAATTTCAATAACAAAAATGAAATAAAAAAATCCCCCTATAAATTAATCAACATTCTTTGCTTGTTTTCTAGTCAATTAAGATCATTCACTATAAAAGGTTTACTGCCTTCACGATGATTCACTGTAATAAAAGGAGGTGTTTCGGGTTTCATTCGTGTGCGAAAACTACAAATCTTGCCGACGTTTCGTAAACATTGCAGTTCGCTCCTCCTCTTATTATAATGACCTCCTTTTATTATTTATTTTATTTATTAATTATTATTATAAGCTCAGTTCTTCTCAAGCTAAGCTTCTAATAGCCTTCCTGAATCGATGCAGGGGCAACAACATCGTCCCAGAATTCTTACAATTGAAAAATCATCAGGGAACATCTGAATCCAAATTAATTCTACATAGAACAAGTTTGCTTCTCTTAAAAAAAAGAATACAACATACCAAATTTGTCTTGCACACTACTTCCAAAAAACCATTAAAACTTTACCTTTTCCTCCCAGCAATGAAATTATTTCAGCCTTGTCTGAAAGAAGAAATTATCAGTAATTTGGAATCCACAATATATACCCTTCCACCCGAAAAAGCGAATGACATACGGCGTAGAATGGCCAACATCTTCAGCCAAGCACAACTTTCCACCTCGAACTTAACAAAACAAGAAAAAACAGCAATTAAAGAATTCAATCGGAATAAAGACATAATATTACCCGCAAAGAAAGGCAACACAACAGTAATAATGAATGAAAAAGACTATAACAATAAAATCATGGACCCCACAAAAACAATAGTTAGCATAACGAAAACCCTTCGAAAAGATACTAAACTGGACAGCAAAACAATATCTAAATTAATACCTA
Organism: Andricus curvator; assembly: GCA_932195095.1. Taxonomy (NCBI): domain Eukaryota; kingdom Metazoa; phylum Arthropoda; class Insecta; order Hymenoptera; family Cynipidae; genus Andricus; species Andricus curvator. The sequence goes on from CAKNYM010040169.1 coordinate 39,036, forward strand.
CTAATCCCATATCTCCAAAACTTTACGGACTCCCAAAAATCCACAAAAACAACATACCACTCAGATTGATTGTCAGCGAAATAAACTCAGCAACTTATTATCTAGCACGCTTCTTCGCCAAAGAACTGAATTCTTTCACAAGAAACTCTATCACACACGTCCAAAACTCTTTCGGCTTTATCTACAAGATACAACAGATATTCAACCTCAAGACATCCTAGTGAGTTTCGACATAGTATCTCTCTTCACGAATGTACCAATCTCTGATGCAATCGATATTATTAGATCCTTTGAAAACTTCCCCTCCGATCTCATACCTTTGATAGAACACTGTCTCAAGAATACTTACTTCTCATTCAATAACTAATTCTACGAACAAACATCAGGAGCAGCCATAGAATTTTCAATCTCACCTGTAATATCCAACATCTTAATGGAACTAGAAACTAAAATCTTCAACCAATCCAAGCCTAAACCGGAATTTTGGTACCGTTACGTTGATGACACTTTTGTCATCTGGAGACATAGACACAAGTTTTCCGATTTCATCAATCGAACACCCTAATATCCAGTTCACCATGGAAATTTAACAAAACAGAAAATTGCCTTTCTTGGTCGTACTAGTTTACAAAAGATCTGATAATACATTAGGACATGAAGTTTACAGAAAACCCGCCCATACAAACAGATACATGCTTCCTCACATCACCACCCATCGCAAAAGCAATCGGTCATCAACTCCCTTGTATACAGAGCTGTCTCCATAACAGATAAAGATATTTTACAAAAGGAATCACAAAGCGTTAAACAAATCCTAATACAGAACTATTACACACACAAATTGATGAAGCAATAAGGAAATACACCCAAAAAAGCAACCAACACAACATCCAAACCATATTTAAAACACCTGCGAAAATAGGACAACTTCTAAACGACCGTAATGATAAAAAGGCACCTCTTAGTAATACGGGAGTATATGAAATCCCTTGCTCTTGTGACAAAGTAGAAAGCGGGAGAGCGGTGAGACAACGTGTAAAGGAACATGAGAGTCAGGCAAAAACATACAATATTTTTCAAAGAAAACATAGAGAGGCAATCGAAATCTTTCAAAACCCTAATAACATCAATGGGGACAATGGATTATTACCAATCCGATTTGGCTTTCTGTCCTCCTGGGTTTTTCAAGATTCGTAATTTTTGCACACGACTAAAACCCAAAACACCTCCTTTTATTATTATTCACCATATTTACCATTATTCAGTTTAATCAACGCATTCTGTTATCTTTTTTCAGAGCTCACCATGAAAATTGTTGGCGATACCAGCAAATAATAAAAAGGCTTTCAATATCCCGATTTGAACAAAATGCAGCAATGCAAGAGGTCGGTCGAGAAAACCTTTAGATTCGATGTCAAATACACAATGGGACAGATTTTTCCGAAAAGTCAGTAACTAATCATTAAGCGTTGCAATGTAATAATTCAAAATAAATAGACGTTCATGAATGAATTCACTTGGTTCTCATTGCTATATTCACCTATATAATTACCAAAGGCTTGCCATTACAGTCTGTGAAGCTTCACGAAATTTTTCACTTAAAGTCAATTTTTTTGTCAGGATTGAATGACTGGACTATTTCTCTACATGTTTTAACGCGCCTTCTTATAAGGATGTTAACTGGAAGCTTCTAATGTGTGCCCTAAGGGTTTAAATTTTTCTTGTATCTCTTCCCTATTCCTTTACACACCCCCCACACACTTACTTGGTGGTGAGAGAGGTACCTACATTTTAAGGTGGCTTCCGAAACACCAAGAGATATCTCTCCTCTATTCCTTTACACAGCCCACACACTTACTTGGTGGTGAGAGGGGTACCTACATTTTAAGGTGGGTTCCGAACCACCAAAAGAAACAGCTTTAAGTACTTAGAGAACCTTTTTTTCTAAAGGTACCGGTCCCATGACTCTCCCCTTGCTAGGCTAGTGTTCACCGCATGGGCCGCCGATGCTCTTCCATTATAATGATGTCTTACCTATAACTTCTACATTAAAATAATTCCTCTACGCATATTATTATTACCTTAGTTAACAGAAACCCGCTTGTGAAGACTGGAGACGTATTTTTCAAATTAAATTTATTCAGAAAAATGATCTCCTTTCGCTCTGCTGGGATTCGAACGCCAGGTCAACTGATTTCCGGTCAGGTGCTCTAACCACTGAGCTACTAGAGAGATCAGAAGAAGAATCCTTTTTCTGAAACACGCTTTATTTTGCAAGATGTTATATACAAGTCAATTTTTACTAGAAATCTGTATTAAAAGAAATAAAAAATTAAATTATTAATACAGATTCCTAGAAAATATTAAAGTAATCATGAAAAATAAAATTTGTTTTCATTAATTACACTAGTTTACAGCCATTTTACCCACCATATCTCACTATGATTTTTCCATGTATTTTGGCCCAGTAAACACGGAGATCACATTCAACAACATTTTTATGGAAGCGTTTTCGAAATATCAATGTTTAAAATTTTTTTCTTCAATTTCCATAGTTGTTCCGTCGTTTTTGAGTATATCTCGAGTTCTAATTGACCGATTTCCCTAAATAAGCACTCAATTTGAAGGCAACTGAATCCTCTACAATTTTATATCCTAAAGTTTTTGGATTGACCTAGTAGTTCAGATACTAGCGATTTTAATAAGTTGGCTTATATTTGCGATTTCTATCTTTCCATGACGATTTGTGAATTGTCGACCTCGTTTTATGTCAAAAATACAACTTGTCCAACATATTAAAATCGCTGGCATCTGAACTACTGGGCCGATCTGAAAACTTTAGAATATAAAGTTGTACAAGATTCAGTTGCCTTCCATTTGAGTGCTCTTTTAGGGAAATCGGTCAATTAGAACTCGAGATATACTCAAAAACGACGGAACAACTCTGGAAATTGAAGAAAAAAATTTTAAACATTGATATCTCGGAAACGCTTCAATCAAAAAATTTTTGAATGTGATTTTCGTGTTTAGTGGGCCAAAATACATTAGAAAAGGCATATTAAGATACGCGATGAGAATGTGTTCGTTAAAGCCCCAGGAGCTTTAACAACAGAGAATTCACAATCACAAAATTACAGTTGATGATGGTTTGGCCTTCACGACTTTTACCGAAAAAAAGAAAATTGTCAGATTTATAGCATTTTAAAAACTGAAAAGCCAAACGAAAAAGAAATTTTGAAGCCAAACAACGCACGGTATGAAAGAAGCCAGGAGAAGACAATCGCAGCTTTTTAAAAGTTCTACAAAAATATCATAAGGACTTCTTGAATTTTCTTGAAAAATCGAAAATTCCAATTTTGATCGCACAAAAAATAATGAAAAATAAAAAATTCCATTTTGCGGTCAAACTATGCAAGATACGAAAAAGCGTGAATCAACAAAAATTATGCATTCTAAAAAGATCTGCAAATTTTTCATCAATTACTTTTTGAAAGGACGCGCAGTTTTTCTTTTATTCGCAAAAAAACAACATTGAAAAAAAATTAAATTTTTGGACAAACTACACAAGCTACGAAAAAAATATATGAACAAAAGTTTGTTCACCCAAAAAAGAGCTACAAATTTGTTATTTTTAATTTTTTGATAAGATGCGTAGTTTTTGTTTTAATCGTGAAAAATGAAATTACAAAAAAACAAATCTTGGAAAAATGACGCACGCACAATCAAATGTTTGATAACAACATTGTTTTTTAATGAGATTTCAAAATTTGCTGTTAACCTTTATTCTCATAAAACACGTGATAAAAATATGTTCGTTAAAGCCAATGGAGATTTAATAAAACAGAATTCACAATCACTAAATTTCAGTTGTCGATGCTTTCACCTCTAACTTAAAAAATTTCGTTAAAAATTTAACTATACGGTTGCAGAATTAGTTTTTCTGGTGAAAATTCAACTCCCTTGTAAGAAATTTGTCTTTTTGGCTTGCTAATTAAACAATTTGGTAGAAAATTAAACTGTTTTGGTGGAAAATTCAACTTTTTTGGTAAAAATTAATTTTTGTATGTATCTAAAAATTTAACTATATCAAATTTAGATTAATTTAAAATTCGACTATTTGGTATAAAATTAATGTTGTGTTGAAAATTTCGTGTTTTTGGGAAGAAAATTCATGATGTTTGTTAAAAATTCATATTTTGGTTGAGAAGTGAACTATTTTGTTAAAATTTCGTCCCTTTTCTTTGAACTCAAATAGTTGAAAATTAGACAAAAAACCATGTATTTTGTTCAGAAATTATCTTTTGGTTCAAAATTAATCTTCTTGGTAGAAAATACATCTTTGTAAGTTTAAAATTCAACTATTTGGTTAAAAATTCAACTATTATGTTAAGAATTTAATTATTTTGTGAAAAATTCAACTATTTCCTTAAGTTGTCGTTGTTGGTCGAAAATTCAATTGTTTTTTGAAAATTCGACCTTTTGGATTGGAAATTCATCTTCCTTTGTTTAAAATAAAATATTTTTTTGAAAATGCAATATATTTCAATTTGAAATCCAGCGAATTCAAAGCTATTCATATTGAATTCAACATATCTTTACACTGATTTTTTAAAGGAATTTATCTCCCTATTATTCCCCAATTTTCGTGAAAAATCACCCAATTCTTCAAATTTCAATAAGTTTTGAAATATTAGAGAGGACTTCGAAAGATTTAAAAATATTAACGAATACGAAAAGTCTTTTGTGATGGAGGTTGTGGTGGTATTGATGGTGGTGTTTTTATCAAATTTAGAGGAAACAAACTTAAAACATCATATATCTGTAGTACAAATTCATATATTTATTTTACCTAATAATATACATGACTTTTTATAGTAATTTTCAAATGCAAATGCAATTTTTTGATCTGATATTGGAACAAAAACAATATTGTATTTTGGTTTGACAGATGTCTTGACTTGAATTAGCTGGCTCTTTGTGGCCTATATATCTGATGCAAAATTTCTCTAAATCCTGGTAGAATATAATAAATCCTCTGGCTGTTATACGGCATTTGCCGTATTTCTCCTGGTGTCAAACGAGTATTTCCCCTGCCATTTACGCGCGATATAACCGGAAATTGATTAATATCATATATTTTACGCAGTAAACCACCCACTGCTACTCCAACGATGAAACCATTTCGTGTTATCTTATTTCTCTCAAAATCAATTTTAGATATTGGAATTAATTCATTTTCTAATACACTGTAATATTCAACACCATGGGTAATAGGTAGAAGTTGTCTATGACGCTGGAACACTTCAGCAAAAACATCTGGTACTGTAAGAAGAAATAAAAATGATTTAGTATATTGCATAGCAAGGAGGAGAGCACCGTCTTTTCATGGTGAGGACATTGTTTTCGAAACTCGTGATAGGCTCGAACCTTCGGCCATGAAGACGGCGCTCCTCCATGTAATGGACTGTATTTTTTTGTAAAGACGCGCAAAATGTGAGGCGTGTTCTGCTGGTCGCGGATTGAACGTGATCTCTCTTTTCGAGCATGTAAATTTACTGCAAAAAATTTGCCCTTGACGGGAGTTTTGGTCGGCTGACGTTTCCGCCATTTGGTGTTTTTCGCTAAAAACATCGGTATATCTATGTCTCTTTCTGACCGTGCACTACTGCACATGCGTCTATATTTGATACCTGATATATAATGTTGGACCTCAAACCCTAACACCTCTCTTCTACTACGAGGTCCAATATTATAAATGCGTCCGCTTACGCCGCTCGAAAAAAGATATGTTACGGTTAATCCAAAAGCAGTAGAACACGCTCCTTTGGTGTGGCTACCATAAACAAATTTCTTTATGTGACATATGGATCTCAAGTTCCACAGCAGTATCACACATTTTTATTATTGATTTTTGGAAGTGAAACTTGTTAGAACATGTCACGTCCCGAGCAAAAGGCGAGGGTAGAATGGATATTTGAGCAAGAGAGAGAGACCAGTGTTGCTGATAACATCAGGTTGGAAAGGCCTGACCTATTATTTGTTGTGGCTCTGTTTCTCTCTATTAATCCTGTGGGGATTGTGTCAGTAAAAAGTGTTTAAGTAAAAGGTGTAGGTTAGATTTTACAATGTTCATTGGATATGTAGAACAGATAATCAGTTAGAATGAATACAATAAAAACTAACGTCTACCTTTCTACTCTAGAAAGGGCAAGAAAGAGTTGTCTTGTCATTTGGATCTCCGTTATTTTGTAGGACTGCGATGGAATTTTACCGGATGTTTGTATGAATTTACTTGGAAGTAACTGAAGTGTGAATTATTTCACGAACGTATCACCGGCGGAATTTATCCGGAAAGTAACTCTTGTGACAGGGTAAAAATACTACCTGTCACTTGTTGTTGTGGAACA
>CAKNYM010040171.1:0-32992 GCA_932195095.1 Andricus curvator
TTGAAAGAAGATACTGAAAATATCATCCGCTTCAAGGAGTTTTGCGACAACCTCATAAAATCTGAGGAGGAATGTCCATCAATCAGTGCCGAAGAGGTGAAAAAAGGACTTAGAGGCACGAAGAACTTTTCCGCTGCTGGACCAGATTGTATCAAGAACTTTTGGTGGAAGAAGTTTACTTTTACACACCAACATTTGGCCCGCATATTCACCTCATATTTAAAGTCGGAGGCGCCCATTCCGCAGTGGCTGGTGTTAGGACGCACTATACTCCTGCCAAGAAAAGGCCACTTGTCCAACCCAGAGAATTACAGGCCAATAACTTGTTTGAACACGCTGTATAAGATCTTTACATCTGTCCTCAACAACAGGATTGTTCGACGAATTGAGCCTGTATGGCGAGAGATGTACGAACAACGTGGCTCGAAAAAAGGTGTAGCAGGCTGTCGAGAGAACCTGCTAATTGACAGGTGTGTCTGTAAAGACGCTGCAGCCCATCAGCGCGTCCTGTCAATGGCCTGGATTGACTACCGGAAAGCTTTCGATTCAACCTCTCATAGACTTATCATCTGTCTGTTGGAAAGCTTGAAGGTACATCCACACATAGTGAGATGCATAGAGAGATTGATGCCTCTTTGGAAAACAAGATTTACTATCTCATCTAGAAATTATCGAGTGACAACGAACAACGTCAAATTCTTCTGGATACCTCTGTGGCGACACTAAACATCGCGAGCATAAGGTCACTCATGTATTTTATATGGATGACCTGAAGATCTATGCCTCTGGTAGAAGCAAACTTCAAACTGCTATAAATATTGTCAAGAATTACACAGAAGAGATTGGGATGGACTTTGGCTTGGACAAGTGTGCCAAAATTTATCTGAAGAAAGGAAAGATTACTGGCATTCCCAAGGACCCTGAGCTTGTGGATATAAGTGTTATCAGACATCTTAATACTGGAGAGACCTATACATACCTAGGCGTGCCTCAAAACCGCATTCAGGACGTAACATTAGTGAAGGAGTCTCTCCGAAGCAGATACAAGCATCTTCTTCGACAGATTTGGTCTTCCAATCTGTCGGCGTTGAACAAGGTATCTGCGACTAACATGCTTGCCGTCCCGGTTCTACTCTACTCGTTTGGGGCAGTTCAATGGGCGAAGAACGAGCTTAAGGCCCTTGATATCATTACACGTAAGATCATGCATATGCATAAAAGCTTGCATATCAATTCGTCAGTTCCGCGATTATATATTTCACGCCGTCAAGGCGGACGCGGACTTCTGAATCTCCAGTGTCTTCATAACCGGATTGTTCTAAGTACAGCTTACATCGTTGCGAATGGCAGAGATCCTCTCCTAAAGATGGTCAGGAACCACGAGATCATTGGCGAAGGAGCGTTCCTTTACAAAGCCGCGGAGCAAGCGGCCGAGACCCTTTGCCTGAGTTTTAACATCAGAAGTGAGGAAAGTGCATTACTTCATCTAGATGCTTCACTTCTAAAAACCAAAGTGAAGAAAGCAGAGGTTGAAAGTTTTCACCAAGAGCTACTCAACAAGAAAACGCACGGAAACTTTCACAGAAATGTAGAAAAACAGTCCTTGTCGAGGGAGCAAACTTTTGCTTTCCTCAAATCATCAGGGCTTAATTCAGGTAGAGAGGGTTTTATTTTCGCATGCCAGGACGGTGTAATTTCCACCTTAGCATATCGTGAGCGCATTTTATGTCAAGAAGTTCCCAGTGATAGGTGCAGAGCGTGTCATGCACACGCTGAGTACCTAGAACACACACTATCAGGGTGCCCGACCCACGCGGGAACGAGGTATATCTATAGACATAATGCGGCGCTAAGAGTGCTTTATTACCATCTTGGTCGCTCTTACGGTATTGGCCGCGACCCTGCCCTGCCGAACGCTCCAAAGGAGATAGAGTCGATTGTCCGAAACGAGAAGTGCCAAATTTTCTGGAACTACGATTTTCGGGCAGCAGTCTCCGTTGTGCACTCGAGGCCTGACATTGTTCTCCAAGACTTCGAGAAACGAACTATATTCGTGATCGAATTCTCGGCTCCGTCCGAATACAACATCACTGCAAAGGAGTAAGAAAAAGAGGAGAGGTATCAAGACCTTAAAATAGAGCTACAACGACTGTACCCAAAATATTCGGTACAAGTGATTGTCCTTGTGATAGGTGCTCTCGGAGGTGCGAAACTATCACTGGTTCGTAACCTTAAAGCCATACCCGCATGCCAAAAATATGCCAAGGCACTTGCGAGATGGATGCAGAAAGCTGTCATCCTTGGGTCGCTTCGTGTCCTCAAGACACACGAGGGTTTCGCCGACCTGTCGTTGTGATTTTGTCGTTGCCTGTGACCACCCATCTCACGGTTGTGAGACGTGGCCATAGGTGTGCTTTACCGCGGTGCTACTGGGGGCTATTGACATTTTGTTGGATGGCAGTTGCTCTTGGTGGGAACCTGCGGTGGTTGTTTAACTTTTTTTAAATTATATATATATAAGGGTATAGATTACCTCCGTATATATTACTTGAGATTTACCTAAAACATCCTAATTAGTATTTTCACAATTTGTTAGCAATAAGAAATTTGTTGAAAATGAAAATGTGCATTATTGTTTACCTATTTCAGCAAGTGTAATAGGAACGTTCGTATAAAGTGCAATAATACTTATATTTTCAGGGAGTGTCTACGTGTACTGAAATTTCGATACAAATATGGGTGTGTCTACACAAAAATCTGGTTATTCGTACCGAAAAAAACCCAGCTATTTGTACCGAAATTTTGGTACACGTAGCCACGGCCATATTATTAATCATATTAGTTTGCACATGCCTGTGTTTTGCCAAATGTGCATTTTCGATGAATGTTTGTGATCAAAAATTCGTAATCCATATTATTGAAGATATTTTACTACGCGGACATTAGTAATTTTAATGTTATAATATAGTTATGATGAAAAGGTTTTCTTTCTTAATAGTATTTGGCGAATCTTAGTGAAATCACTAAAATTGCTTGGGAAACTTTTATTCCATTTTCTAACTCCATGTGATTCTTTTTTATTGTTTAATGGAGGGCTGTATCTAGTTGTCTCAAAAAATAGGAGGAACTGGAAAAGTGTATGAACTAGTCGTCCCGAAAATTCGGGACGACTAACCCAGTTTATGAAAAATATTTGATTACTCATCCCGAGGACACATTCGAGGGTCGTTTTTGAGATAGATTTGACATGTTTTTTTATTATTCATTATTTCTTACTAAATTTGTTCATAAAATAAGAAAAAACATTAATGAACTAATTTTTAAATACACTTTTTACGTGATTTTCATTCAAATTTGATCTTTCTGCAGTTTAAAGCCAAGTACATTGATAATGTGCAAATAATTTTTCAAGGAAAAGAATAAATGTTTAAATACTTAATAATTAAGATTGTACAGTCTTGAAGAATTAAACTTGAAGTTACATATCTTAATTACATTATTCATTAAAATTAATTATCATCCAATATAGGTTATATTTCAATTCAAATACTTGTAACTTTCCTCTCAGTTAAAATAACACATTATATTCCTAGTAGGGGAGACCTTTAAAGTAAAAATATAAAGTAAATAATCGCATTACTTAAAAATAGAAACGCATGTAAAAAATTATTCTCAATTACTAATAGTGAAAAGAGTCAACAAACTTAGTGAATTAATCTTTATGTTACAATTATTTTCATTTTATTATTAATTAAAGTAATTATTATCCAACATGAGTTGTATAATAATTAACATTAAAATCTAAAAAATTAATTTTAATTCAGTAACAGTTAACATTATATACAGTCTTACTGAATTGAAATGAATTACAGTTACATAATTTACTCATAGTCTCCATTGAAATTAAATGTTAAATAATATACGTTGTATCTATTTTAATCAATAATCACAAAATAATTTAACAATACAATTCTTTGTATATGCGGTAACCGCATCTTTTGGCGCAAACCAATGGATGAGAGAGAAAAAATCGGGATTAAAGTTATGAAGAAATATGGTTGCCCATACCCTACCGTATCCGCGCCCGCTAACGGGAATGCTCCTTGAGGAAGTCAATGTAGTCACCACAGAACTTTCTAAATCTTGGGGTGAAGGAAACCATGAATCTTGAAACTGTTGAAGTTTTTCCGGCAACTCTTCCAAAATTCGAACTTTCACAACAACATTCCAAACATATACGCTACATTAGTTATTATTATATTTATATCAGTGGAAACCTGAATTATTCCTCTTTGATTACCCGTTTAAAAAAAATTCTTATGTTACATACAGTCTAAGAATTTATGGTGCAGAGATCGAGAGTGAAAATACGCAAAATTTTTCTCTGTACATAAGGCATAGGGAATGTGATATTTTTAGATAGTTACTCCTGACTCGTTCGCCATCTTATTAAGTGGCGAGTTTCGACCAGACCTACTGATAACTCGCAGGAATTTTCCAGAAGATCATGAATTTAATTTTACGCGCCAAAGAAACTGCCCTAGCGCACTTGGTGAAATACTCTATTATCATTTGATGCAAGTACCCCCTTTATTGTTTTAACCGATTAAATCATTTTTAACGCAATATTTCCTTTTTCTCTATCAAAATGTCGGCCAAAATTGGTGCGCTCGCTGCGACTGCTAGAAAATTAATTAAAAATTAGTACGTTTCAGCTACGAAACAAAAAACCCAAAATATACTTTCGTTCTTAAAGGTATGCAAATAATATTTAATTTTTATTATCTCTTACTTAAAGATTAAAAATATAATGAACCATAGTTCATAAATTTTAGGTAATAGAACCTCAGAAAACCGACATCTTTCAGAATAATAATTTAATCTATTTTGTCACCCGCCGATACCATTCTTTATATTATTATCGTCTGACGATATTCCTTTTTTTCCTGTCTTGCCTTATTTATTAAAAGGGATAATAAGAGTAGTGAATTCTAATTATCCTGTAAGTCCAGCTATGTAATACCGACGACCCTTAGTACCAATAAATGAAGGAGCTATCTGACGGTACACTCTCCACTACTGGGCTAGTCATGCAAAGTCTGACCAGAGCGGCTAGTACCACTTAGCGCTCGCGACAGTATACCGGCTACGCAGTGGTCTACGCCGTTATGTTCAGGCATCGGCTATCTCCAGCGTCCGCGCGTAATATACTTCAGTGCCTGTGCGACATTGAAAATCTCAGTTCGTCACTCGGCTTAGTAGTAAGTCCAATCCAGGACCGGGAAATAATTCGCTAGCGACCTATGGAATTGAGTCCCTTTAGAACTAGCCTCAGGAGTCAAGAGACGGACTCATAGGTTCTCCCAATTTGTAAAGACAAAGGACTGACTTTTTCCGTTTTTAAACCCCTCTCAAAACTTTAATTTTCTGCCTTAGACTTCCTCCTCACCCTGTGTATTTCCTTAGAGTCTCCTTATCGTAGCAAATCCACAAGAGTCAAGTGTCTAGATTCAGGCGGCTCTCCCTACTCCTCTGTAGTGTATGGGAACGACGAATGGAGGAACCCGTGTCACTCGAAAGGTATTTAAGGTCCTTTAGGGACCAAACGCCTCCCAGGACGGTAAGAGGCCGCTCTGCTCGTCCTCGTTCCTAATACGAGGGTGTGATGGCCTAATACAGGCCTGCCCAAGTAGGGGAAAACTGCTCATTTGCCAGATGGGAATTTAGCACCACCACCGACCTCTACTCATTCAACTTCACGAGAAAGACCCCCCCCCCCCCCCAAGCGTCTGGACCTGAGAAGAGGGAAGTGGTGTTGGACCTCGAACATGTTGCGAATAAGCAGTTTTCCCCTACTTGGACAGGCCTGGTCTAATAAGGACCTGCGCTTGTCACCGGACCCTGCGAAATTCTGTCATACGGTGTCCTTGCACGTCTTTATAAGGGATGGATCGAAAGATGGTATCAACAAAACGGAACAATCGATGGAGACCTGTGGATCAGCACGGGATCGAATGAGCTTTAAGGGGGAGGAATATCTTAACCAGTCATCTTAAACCCGTATCAGGACTGGATCTTTTTACGTCCATACCAGGACCGGCTCACCACGTATCCGCGGCTTGAACTTTGACAACAGCGACGAAGGTCTAATACTCTCTTTATTATTTGTCTTCTTAGACGAAACAAGACTCTATAACATCTAGAGTCTCAAAGTTGTTCGTTTCGTTGGAGACAGCAATTTTAACAAGATGATCGATAATGTTTCGGAAACCAGCCGCTTTTCCTCATCAGATATGTATAAAAACATATTGAACTGTAAGATCTCAAAATATTATGTTGATCTAATCTTTCACAGTAAAATTAACCTCAGGGCCAAAATGAATAAAAATTCGTCAAAACATGTCTAAAAGTAGAAAATGCAATATTCGCCAATGCGTATCAATTCAACTTCGAAGATCTTACACTTCAATATGTTTTCGTACAGCTCTGAGGAGGGAAGTCAACTGGTTCCCACAAGGTTATCGATTATCTCATTGAATTAAATTGAATTATCAATCTGGATGATGTTGTTTTTTCTATGGTTCTCTTAACTTCAATTTATGAACTCCAAGTATTCCCAGACGTAACAAGGAAATGTTATCCTTCTTCGGAATTAAATTTGAACGCATTAACTGAGAATGCGTTTTCTACTTTCAAATATGTTTCGACGAAATATTATGGAAAATTTCAGTCCTGTAGCTCATTCTACAGTAAAAGATTGGATCTGTATGAACAATAAAATAAGAGAGGCGTCAGCAAGAAAAGAATTTCTCTTAGAATGCAGAAGACGAAGGAATTTGTGTAATAGGCCATGTGAGGATTTGGGTCGAAAGCTAGAGTTTGACGGTCGGTCCAAGGTCATGCCTACTTTGGCACCCGAATTTCGGTGACCAGAGTTGATCTAACTGTGACAGCTCCAAGTCACCTTTGTTGTGCCAATGTTGGCAGCCGACGTTTACGGCCAGAGTTCACTTGATCGCCGAGCCAACTCTTGTCCAAAGTTGACAGTCGGATAAACTCTGGCTAATTGTTTTAAAATTACCGTAACTGTATGGTCACCCTAACTCTGAGTAAAGTTGGCCTGAATGTGAACGTAATATTAACCGTTGGCAGTAAGCTTAATGCGCTTGATCGAAGGCTAAACTCCGGCTCAACGTAGGGCCAACAGTTGAATAGGCTGTGGCGAATTTTTTTTAAAAGACTGTATGATTACGGTAGGCCGAACCTCGGTACCCTCGGCTCAACTCTGGCCCAAGGTCGGGCAGACAGTCGGACAGACTGTCGTGCATTTTTTTTAAATGGCTATAAAAATACGATGTGCTCAACTCTAGGTGAGGGTGGACCTGACTTTCGGCGCAATGTTAACCAGTGCAAGTAAACTTACTGCGCCCTAAAGTCAGCCCAAGTCTGGCCCAAGATCGGGAAGACAGTCGGATAGAATAGTGAATTGTTGGCAAAAATCGCCTTATAACAGGTTAGAACAGTATCTAAAATTATAGTTTGCAAGTGTTAATAGTACTATCAACTCTTCGAAAAAATGGTCTTATAACAGGTTAAAGAGGGCTTGATTGTTCGGTTTTGTTTAAACCTTTTATAGGGCCTCTGACATCATAATTGCCAATTGTTTGTTTCAAAGCGCAGTGGCGTTGTGTATATATTCAAAAACATCAGTAAAGTCTATACAGCTGTCGATCCGATCTTAGCCTAGAGTTGTGCATTAAGAAATATTACGTTTTCTACTTTTAAATACGTTTTTACAGACTATTTTGAAAATTTTGGCCCTGAGGCTCATTCTACTGTAAAAGATTAGATCAACGTAAAGATCTAAATAAGGGAGACATCAGGAAAAAAAATTCTTAGCATGCAAAAGACAAAGGCATTTGCATAACATCAACAATATGCTTTACTCCGTTTTTCTAACTTTTGACTGATTTTTACCGAATCTTTTCTAACTATCTGAGGTATACACTACTTATATTTATATTTCGATTTTATACAAATATTTTAAGATCTTGCACCTCAATTTGTTTTTATACGTATCTGATAAGGGAAACCAACTGGTTTTCGAAACGTGTGTTCCCAGACGAAAAAGGGAAATTGTATTCTTCTTCAAAATCGAATTATAGTAATTTTTAGAAAAACAAAAAAAACTATTTTCGACCTGAATGCGACTTACGCAAAAGAAGAGAATAAAAGGACACTGCAAGTTCAGAATCTGTAGGGTCATTTGATTGAGGACATTTCAAATGAAAAAAGCTTTAAGCACTGAATTATATCAATAATATGAAAATATTGCAATCGTTTTATTGCAGGCACATGTTGAAGATATTTAAAAAATTATAACTATAGCTTTTCAACTATTGCAGTAGCTTTTGACGTTACTACTAATCACGGAAAGTTATTTCAACTAGATTTAAATGAAAAATTTAAAAACTGAGTCATTCCTTTGATTCATATTTCAATTTGAAAGAGTGCAATTTGATTAAAACTAAAAAAAATGAAACTGCAACTACTGCGGGAACTTAAATCTTGTGCAATAATGCAAAAGCACGGATTCGAGTTGCTAAAGAAAGAAGGAAACTTGATGAAGTACACTTGAAGTTCTGGTATGCGCAGTAATGATGCCTGTGTAATTTTAGGTGATGTTAATCCATGTGTTAACGTAAAAATACACAGGAATCACGGCTGTACATGCCAGAGTTATTTGCGTTCATACACCAATGGAATATAATTTTTTTTAATGAAACAAAAAAAACGAAGCGGGCATTTACTTTCTGAAACTGGTTAAGAAAATTTTCGAATAAATTGCAGTTATTGAGGAAAGTAAGTTCGACGTAAATTATTTATAGGGTGAAATTCATTGCAAATGAGTCATTTCTGTAAATATGTAATCTATTATTATAATCAATATAATAATATAATCCAGCCAAGTTGAACGGTTTAGAGTTTCCCGAAAGCTGCCCGAAAGTTTGAATTTGGCAGGATACAATCAGATACCATTTCGTCAGAAGAATGTCTACTTCATGGCTGCGACCGCCTTTTAAAATTCACAACTCGCGACTATAGGAGCGAAGGAGCGACTTGGTATGTCCGCAACCGCCACGAAAAGAGAATGTGTTGCTTCAGTTTACAGCCTAAGTTTAAATCGTAGTCCTTACTCTCCGTATAAGATCTACACAAAATACTAATGTGTACACTCATCGGTAGCTCATGAAAAGAATTTTGCTCTACTAACAATATGGTATGGTACGTAGTACGGACTTGAGCTATAGAGCTACCTCTCATATAGCGGGTTTCAACGACAATAATCTTTTCGTATCTAGGACCTTTGTAGAGATCTACGTCAGACTATTTTGTGAAATTTGGTTTCAAAACCTAATATCTCCCGAAAGAATTGACCAAAATGGATGATCCTTGAATGAGGTTGAAGTTGTTCCGAATTTCCCAGCCTAAAAAATCCAAGGAAAGTCAGTAATGTTTTTACGAAAAATCTGAGAAATGTTAGAAACTTTACGAAAATGGTCACACTTAAGTTTTTAAGATCGCTGAATTCCAATCTCATATTATAATTTCAAAATTAAAAATGGCGGATTTAATGTGGCGAACAAAAAATCAAAAAAATATTAGAAACTATACAAAAATGGTCATATTTCGGTTTTCGATGTCGCTGAATCCAAATCTAATACCATTATTGCAAAATACAAAATGATGGATTCAATATGGCGGACCGTAAGTCGGAAAAATGGTAAGGCCAAAATGGTCAGATGTAGGTTTTTGAGGTAACTGAATCCAAATCTGATACCATTATTTCATAATTCAAAATAGAGGATCCAATATGGTGGAATACAAATCGGAAAAATGTTTGAATCTATACTAAAAAGATCATACAGGGTGCGGCAAAACAGACAGTGCAGTTTTGAAGGGCTATTAAAAAAACGGCGCAACTCACGGAAATGGGGTTTATTTTATTTTATTCGGTACATCATGTCGTTTTATGCATCAAATCCTGTAGATGACACCAAAAAGATGATGGCCCCCAGCAGCGATACATTGTTGAAGGCGAGTTCTGAAGTTTTCGGTCGTATTTTGGCACATCTCGACGGGTATAGCGGCGATTTCCTGCCGAATTCGATCCTTGAGTTCTTCCAAGGTGTGAGGCCGATGTTTCAAAACTTTTGTCTTCAGGTAGCCCCACAGGAAGAAGTCGCAAATGCTCAAATCAGGTGAGTGCGCGGGCCACCCCACGTCACCCCTCAAAGAGACGTGGCACGCAGGGAATATCTGTCGCAGTTTCGTCATTGAAACTTGAGCAGTATGGGCCGTAGCCCCGTCCTGTTGAAACCAGGACTGAAAACGGCACGACCCCCCCCCCCCAACACATTAAGACCCCTCGTAGGTTCCTTCCCCTACCACAGGGAATGTACTGGCCATTCAAAACTGCACTGTCTGTTTTGCCGCACTCTGTATTTAGATTTTTGAGACTGCTAATCAAAATCTAATATAATAATTTCAAAATTCAAAATGGCGTATCTAATATAGTGAACAACCAACTTAAATTTTCCCTAAAAATTCTTTTAGTACAGTTTTCTTTCGAGAGAAATACAATTACAGCTGTAAATCAATGAATTTTCAAAACTTTTAACAAATGTTATATAAATAAAACTGTTTTTACAGAACCTTAACATTAGATAAACATATGTCCTATTTTCAATCTGTCAATTGTCTGCCATAATTAAACGTCATCATTTGAATTTATATCATCGATTAGGTTTCCATCACTCATCGAACTGAAATCCCTTTTGTCATTCTCTGATTCTATATTTACACTGAAAACATCTTTTGTTGAAAAGGCTCTTTTCTGTGACTAAAACAGTGTAACCAATCGTTAAGTCTTTTGAGCGGTTCTTTTTATAATGTGAAATAGTATTCGTTAGTGGCAGTCATAGGAAATTTTCGCCCTGAGGATATTATTTTACAGCGCCCCCCCCCCCCCCTTCATCCCACTCTTTTTCAATTTTTTCTCCATTATAAACACTAAAGGGTAGATTGGGCACATTCGGTCGGATCACACGAAGATTTCATCTGTCGAATGATGTGCAGGGAAGATGCTACGGATACTTCTTTGATAGGTACATTCATAACCTCAAGGACGCCTTTGAATAGTGCACACTTTCCTCATCTAATTCTTTTCCTAAGTCAGTGGAGTAAACTTTACGCAAACTTTCAGACTTCAGTCTGATTTCGTCATTGGAAAAGGATATTAACTAGTCAATGAACCGAAACCGATTGTCAATTTTGATGTAGCCGGTAAATCTTTGCGACAGGTTTGTACTTAATGAATCACTTATGACGATAAACGTGTTTACCCCCATAACGTTCTTCACACTAAACGGCGTGTCATTATTACATTCCCGTGGTCGAAGTTTTTGTACTTTGCACCTTCCATTTGCGTTCCTATACGCACCATCTAAACTTAACTCGATTCCCAGAAATTCGTACAAATACAGGCCTTCATATTCATCGACAATGTCACAAACCTTCGATTCAACGCTTTACAACACTTTATTGGCTTTGTTGAAGGGCTGTAGGACATAATTCCAGAAACATGCCAGGATGCTGATTTCGAATTGAAAAAATTGCTGATACAGTCCATCAACTTCGGATGTCGCTCTGAGGATCTGAGTAGGATCCTGGGCAATATATAGAATAGCTTCTGCAAAACAGTGAAAAGAAAAAAAGAGCGCCTGACGGGCATCCGCTCTAGTTGACCACGGAGTGTCTGATAATTTCTTAGGATGCGGGTGCTTGGCGCAAGCTTTTTTTCCAATCTTCCTCACCTCCCTGTTGAAGCACTCAAAAATGTGTATACTTTCGAACAAAAATGAAAAATTTTGTGGCACCTAGACAACAATCAGCGGCACATTCACCCACAGGTTTCAGCAAATTATTTTAGCATGGAACACATACAGCTAATGGATTATGCTGTTGTATTCTCGCTTGCAAGCCAGCATACTGTCTTGACATGTTCCTTGCGTTGTCGTACGCTTGACTTCGACAATCACTAATGACGATGGCTAAATCTTTTAGGGCTCCTAATACCCCATTCTCAAGAACGTATCTCACGATGAAAGTGAGCTCGTCAATATGCGACACGTCAGGAGTAGAATCCATTCTGATTCCATGATATTTACTCAACATAATTTCGGAGAAGATTTTTTGGAGAAAATAAGAACAAATATATTTCATAAGTTCATTACAGATTTTTTTTTAAAGATAAGACACACTGCCAATGCCTTTGGAACAAGAATTATCAAAGTGCTTTTTGAAGAAACGATTGTATTCGGCAATAAGCTCGATCAAACCTAAATAATTATCATTTTGCTCTGCCCCGATCGATTTACTGTTTCCTCTGAATGACAGAACGCGAGTTCCCAGAAATTTTATAACGCTCAGTACCCATTTCAGAATTTTATGTCAGCGGTGCTCATAACGGTTTTCTTATCGTCCGAATCTAACAACTTATTTTCATTTTTCTAATCATCATAGCCAACCGAATTGGCTAACGCCGATTCCGAACAACGAAACAGTTTATTGGTTAATATCTTCTGTTCTCTTTTTTTATTTGAAATTCAAATTTTTGAAGATTCCAAAAAATGTCCCTATTGTTTCGAAAATTATTGCGAATTTTTTCTATGTATAGTTTTTGCTAGTGAATAATAATAAAAAATTATAAGTTAAAAAACATTCTGATCTTATCAAACATATTTTCTTTAATTTATAATTGAAAAATTAAATTTTAAATTAAAATCCCTGACGTGCTAGAGATCCATTTATTTTATGGTCGCGATTGACTTTTGTGCGTTGCCACATCTGCAGCGTCCGAGTTTTTTCAGATTGCTCGCGCTTGCTCACCACGCCGTCCGGTTAGTAAACAGTGAGCGCAGTTCCACCGACCAAGCTTCGGCGGCGTGGCGTCGCTTATACGTGAGTGGCGCGGCCTATATTGCGCCTTGGAGGTGGAGGGGATACACAGGAATAAGCGAGGTGTCCGAGAGTGTTATCCGCCTTCTCTTTCCAACCTATGTATCCCCTCCACCTCTAAGCCACTGGATACGCCGCGCCACTCACGTATAAGCCACGGCACGCCGCCGAAGCTTGGTCGGTGGAACTGCACTCAGTGGTGAGCGAGCGCTCAAGCAGCAAAAACCTGTTAAGGATTCAGATAGGAGACGAAAATAATGTTTCTAATATAATCACCTTGAAGTTAAACATGAATTGTTATGGGATTCTTAATTTTCCAATATTAACGTAAGTTTCACGCATCTGGTAATTTCACTTGTTTACAACAACGTACATGGAATAAATCAAGAGTGTTTTTCTAACACAACAGAAACTTGATATTACACTAATAAGAAAAATAAATTTTCACTTCTTTTACTATCTGTAAACTAGAAGTATTTTTTTTTCAACCCGTGTTTGCGCCGAAAGTCCTATGCCGGATGGTATCTCAACGTTCCATGTATTCTCCACTCACCCTATTTTCAATTTTTCTTTTTGATATAGCTCTTTATCTCTAATCTTTTAACGCACTATTTCTAAATCTCGAATTTTGTAAAACGGTTACTTGATTTTATTTACAGTTTATTAAATATTATTTTCTTTGAACAACTGATTAATAATTCTAATCACTACAGATATAAATAAATTTATTTAATATTATTTCAGCTCAATATTCTCATTAGGTTACTTTCTCAAAATTAATTTACATTATATTTTGAAAATCAGAATTTTCATTTCTTAAAATATGCACACACATTCTACAAACTATTGTGAAGCATATATTTAGTTTTCCTTGTAAGATTTTTATAATTTTGAATATTTTAGTAAAACAAATAACTACTTCTACACGAAAAAAAGTGGAAGTCATCGCTTTTGTGAAGATTACTAAATTTTTTTACACAGAACTTTTATTTAAATAAGTGTGCAGAAATATGGGAAACATTCCTGAAAAATAAGTAATGCTTCCAAATATTGATCTTTCCTTCACGCAAAAATAAATATTTAATATGCTACCATGACTGAATATAATCGAAAATGTAGTTGGATATGTTGAAAAAATAGGTCCAACATGTTTCATGACTATAAAGAAATAATAAATATATTTGTATCCAAAGCACACCATACTATACAAATATATATTTATTGAAAGAATAGATAGAGTTCTTTCCCTGAAGTTTAATAAACGAAATTATTTCACATTAGTGAAATTAGTCTACGGATAACGCCTATTAACTGCTACTGAACAACAATGCGTTTGAAGTCGCCTTCAGCGCACGTCATCGATAAGTATTATATTTTTTTTTAATTTTTAATTTGCAAGAAAAACTATTGCAATTACTCTGTGACCTTTTAACTCAAAATTTCACGTAGAATCCGAATTTCAACAAGTGAAATGTTAATCTTTCTTTTTTAATGAGTTTTTCTTGCATGATACGGAGAGGATACGATGTGGATACTATAAGGATACGCTATAGCGTATCCGTTCCGTTCGTTCGGTCCGCCAGGGTAGGTTGCCACACTGTCTCTGGACCCTCTGTAGTACGGTTGAGCTATCAGCGTCATCAGTTGTCAGTCGGCTTCCTGCACACTTCACGTCGTTACTACACTATTTTTCTCTCAATTTTTAGCAGTTACCGTATATTTTTCGAGAAACAAGAGACTTACCCTCTCCCCCATACCGCCACCGCGAAACCCCTTCCGGGGTCTAGAAAATTTTCAGAGTGCATTTTTAAAACCTCAAAACTGAATTATCGTAGGTTGTTGGTAAGTTTCGAGTGCTTCACAGATTTCGTCATTTTTGTGCACCCCGCTCGAACAGCCTTTTAATTTATCATGAAACCTTTCGTAACAAAAGCGTGTCTGCTCCAAACCTGCATTGGCCCTAACTAAGGTTATGAAAAATTTCAGAAAGCACTTAAATAAAAACCTGCGCGACTGATTCCGTTCTCTCGTTGAACGGAGTATAGAAGTCTTTTTTTGGTACGTTTCCCCGCCGAATGCTATAAAAATATTTGGTCGGATGCGAATTGGAAGCGGGTGGAATGGAAAATAAAATTGTATCATGTAAACAGTCGTTTATTATTTATGCCCTTAGCGAAATTTATTTTTCATTATTCTTTGCCTATTAGGATCACAATAAATTATTTTGAAAGAAAAGTGAAGGAAAAATTGTAAGTGTGTTTCAGGAAATTTGGCTTATTCATATCTAAAAATCGTTCATGATTTCTGTGATGGGCGGACATAATGGACTGACATTTTTATGAAAATTGAGAAAATTTCCGTTATTAGTGCTTTCAATAGTCCTCTTTAACATCACGTAACTCTTTAACGCATCACGTACCTTTTTAACGTCGGGTAACTCCTTAACATATCACGTAACCTCCTTAACTCACATTTAATTCAAACAGAGAAATTCAAGCAAAACTAGTCTTGCAAAGCTATAGCTTTATATTGGAAATGTTCAATAAGTCCTATATCATTTATAAGCAAAACAGTCATTATGTCCTCTCTGCATATAATTATTATAACTTAGATGCAGTTTTTGAGAGTCCAACGATACAAAAATCTGAACTTCGATAAAAAGTTAAGTCAAGGAGATTCTTAACCTATAGGGCAGATTTAGAATATGATTTTACGCTCTTTAGAAGTGTTTTACGTCAAACTTTTGTATCAAAAGATTGATAATAAAATTGAAGTTGACTGTTTGAGTCTTATAAAGAGCTATTAATAAGGTATGTCAAAGTATTTACGTGCGAGGTCATATTTATATTTTGGGATTCTGCAGAATTTATGGGATCCAGCAAAAGTGTTTGCCAATAAACTGACCCCCTTGAAGCATTGGAACCTTGTAAACCTTGTAACCTTGTCCTGTAAACTTTAACGTGGCAGTTTTTAACTAAACTTGTTTTAAACAGCTCTTCTCTCTTTCGTTGCTACCCTTATCGGAAAAGCTTGACAAGAAGCAAGTCAGGGTTTCAGATTAGAGCGATCAGTACTCCAAGGGTAAACCAAGGTTGATACGAGGTTAAACTAATGTTTTTTTCTTTATTTTTTTTATGATTTGATCGAGAGACGCTGATCGTCCGGAATACCGCGAGACCAGATTGAGAAAGGAATAGCCTCCGAACCTACAGTTACCACCCAGCATCCAGCCTACATAAAGATGCGGTCATGAGTGCAGTGGCTTGCTACACAACGTGGGCGACGAGCGGATGAGAGTCCCGCTCATGTGGAAAAGACTCATGACCGTACCAGTTCGAATCACGCGCCAGGCATCAACTTTGATACCATTGGGACATCTAGCGGCTGCCTATCTTAAGCGAGCAAGATGTATGTGCTAACGTGAGGGGAGCGATCGGTTCACAACATAAGGGCGGGCAAGCGTTACAAGTAGTCTGCTAGTATTACAACGCCGTGGGAGAGGGGTGCGACGGTGTACGTAATCCCACGAGCGCAAGCCGGCCTTCCTC
Source organism: Andricus curvator (assembly GCA_932195095.1). Taxonomy (NCBI): domain Eukaryota; kingdom Metazoa; phylum Arthropoda; class Insecta; order Hymenoptera; family Cynipidae; genus Andricus; species Andricus curvator. The sequence goes on from CAKNYM010040171.1 coordinate 16,569, forward strand.
GTCGAGCCTTTGTATAGTACAGACGTATAAAGTAAAGACGTATAAAGAGCGGTAAACGGCTCATTAAAAATCCCAGTAATACGGTGAGCTAGATAGTTTATTTATTATATAACGCCTTTTTGAGCGGGGGATTGTAGTCCCCAATCAATTTATAATTATTCGGGTTTCTTTACGTCTATTCCTAAAGTGATGCAACATTTGTTTGTGCATATAAATGGTTTGCCCCAGGCTTGTGTCGTAACCGCCGGAGCGGTATTTTTCTCGCATGTCTTAAATTTAAAACGGAAAATGTCGCCTTCTAAACAAAGAGTTAATTTATTTGTTGGTTTTATAACCCGTATAGGCGAGCAGTCTTTTTATAGGCAATAGTTGAGCGGCTTTTCTGCCATTAACCTACAACGCGGGCTAAAAGTTAAGAATCTATAAATTATGTACAACTTAGAATTAAGTTCCCACCGCAGTGGGCTTTTGTAAATATATATTTTTTTGAGCGGCTTCACCGCTAATTTTCTTACAATTCATTTTCTTCTTCTTTGAATAAACCTTCTATATTTTTTTCATACAATATGGAGGATTTGTAGTTATTTCACATTAGTGTTATCCTCTCTCTCTCCCGGTGAATTCACTCTTAATGAACCAGGCTTTCAGGTTTTTCCCCTTTTAAGCCAACACCACTCTCCGAGGACGCTGAGCTAGGCGAAGAGCGAGGGATGAGCAACCAAATTTATTGGATTTGTATAGGTTCATTTTTCGGGCACTGTATGTTACACCTGGCGCCAGCCGAGGAGTTTTTAGACTCGTAGACTTAAGTCTTTGAAAGGGAACCGGACAAATCTAAGGAAATATTGAGCCATATTTCCTGACTAAGTTTTCCCGGTTGTAGCCAGGAAACAGCATTATAAAACACTCACGGCAAATCAAACTAAGGGCTACTTTAAGTCTCGGACGGAATTCTCATACTCTTGAGGCGACATATTAAGGCCTTTTTAGATATCTGCTTGCCGACAGTGGCAGGCAGCCTGCTGGCAAAAAGTCATCTTTGGGACCAGTGGCACATTCTATCTGCGCGCTTTGTAATTAGACTCTCCACAGTCTACGAAGAACTTACAATTTGACGTTACATAAGTGGCGAGTTACTATAAGAAATTGCTTACCATTAAGTGAGGGCGTCGCTATCGATTCAATCATTTGAGGCAGGAGACGAGTGAACACTCGCTATTCTCTAATGGACGAGATTGTAAGCTTGATCTATGTTATGAATTGAAACAGCGTTTATAATTTATCATTATTTTTTAAAGTGTGATCTGGCGCTTCGGATTCAGTGACCCCAACAATATATAGTTACGTTGGTCTAGTACACCGCACATGACACTGTTATTTTTGTGTGCGTGTGTGAAATTATTGAACATAATTGATTTAATAGCATGATTTGAATCTGATGTATGAGATGTTCATCTACAAGGCAACCTTCTAAATAAAAAATGTAGTGTCTTTTAAATTTGACAATTTTCCATATTCTATTTATTAAACAATCCATATATGTATGCCCGTGGCGAATATATCAGTCGATTTTCTCGAAAACGGCGTAAAAGTGCATAATAATGCTTTGGTAAATAAAGACTCAGGTAATAAAATTTCATTAAAACAATTTGAAACCGAAATTACAATTCACAATTGGCAGTCTCCCCTTGTTAATTTGAATGAAATTTCGAAACATGAACCAAAATTTTAAACATCTGAGCGCCAGATTGTTTCTAGGCGTCTCTTTCCAGGGGCACGCTAAGCTCAACCCAGAGGGAAATGAAGTTAGGAAATATTTGAGGACGAATAAAGTAATGGTAATTTCGGTAACAACTCCTATCGATTACTGGCAAAAAATTAAAGTAACATTTCTTCTTGGCTGAACACCTCACATTGAAAGATAAATCAAGTAAAAATGAATCGTTTTGCGGTTGCCGACATTTCACGTGGACCCAAACGCAATCTAAAATTACCCTCCCGAATTTAATTTGTTCCTGAAGTATGTTATTACTAGTAATTCACTTGGTTTCTCAGATTAAAAGTGACTCTTCCAAAATGGCCGTCATGCCTAAGTCTCAGAAGTCATCAAGGTGGAAGCCATTGTCCAAAGTTCCGACAGGCCGAATAACGCTATCCCCAGATCGCACTTTAAAAAATAATCATAAAGTATTAACGCTGTTTCAATTCAAGTTTCACCATCAATCTACACATCGGATGGCACAAGTGACACATCACTTTAAAAGAAGGCTAGACAATGGGTAGACCTTTGATTTCAGTCGACTCACGATAGAACAGCCTTTTGTGCATTTTTAATTCTCGTAACCATTCGATTCCTGATTTTCTCAATTCGCTAATTCATTGGACACGCTTTAACAACATAACGGAGTTCAAGCTTACAACCTCTTCAATTATAGAATGGCGAGGGCTCACTCATCTCCTGCTCCAAAGGCTCGAATCGATAGCGACGGCCTCACTTAAAGGTAAGAAGTTTTTATAGTAACTCGCCACTTATGTATCTAACGTCAAATTGCAAGTTGTTCGTAGAATGTGACGAGTCTAATTACAAACCGCGCAAATAGAGTGTGCCACTGGTTCCAAAGGAAATTTCCAAAGTGACACTCCGACGTTCTTCGGTGGGAGTGCGTCGATCGGCTGGCCAAGTGTTGTTAATCTGCCTCGTGACAAATAGTGCTTGGTAATTTTGAGTTATTACCAATCTACGGAGCACATGTGCCTTTTCATACCTCTGCTTGCCAGGAGCGGCATGCAGCCTGCCTGCAGGTCTATAAGAGTGAAAGAGAAAGACCATTCCAATAGTTTTCCACATTTTTCACTCTTGTGGACTTTCTGCAGGCAGGCTGCCTGCCACTGCCGGCAAGCAGATGTCTAAAAAGGCCTTAATATGTCGCCTCAGGAGTATGAGAATTCCGTCCACGACTCAGAGTCGTCCTTACTTTGATTTGCCGTGAGTGTTTTATAACGCTGTTTCCTGGCTACAGCCGGGAAAACTTAGTCAGGAAATACGGCGCAATATTTCCTCAGATTTGTCCGTTTCCCTTTCCAGGATATAAGCCTACGAGTCTAAAAACTCCTTGGCTGGCGCCAGGTATAATGTCCACCGCCCTAAAAATGATCCTATATAAATCCAATGAATTTGGTTGCTCGTCCCTCGCTCTTCGCCTAGCTCAGCGTCCTCGGAGAGTGGTGTGGGCTTCAAAGGGGCAAAACCTAAAAGCCTTGTGTATGAAGAGAGAATTGAACAGGAGAGAGAGAGAGGGTAACACTAATTTGAAATAACTACAAATCATCCATATTGTATGAACAAAATATAGAAGTTTCATTCAAAAAAGAACAAAATGAATTGTAAGAAAATTAGCGGTGAAGCTGCTCCAAAAAAATGTTTACAAAAGCCCACTGCGGTGGGAACTTAATTCTAAGTTGTCGTACATAATTTCTAGATTCTAAACTATTAGACCGGCTCGTAGGTTAATGGCGGAAAAGCCAACAAATAAATTAACTCTTTCCTTAGAACGCGACATTTTCCGTTTTAAAGACAAGACATACGAGAAAAATACCGCTCCGGCGGTAACGACACAAGCCCGGGGCAAACCAGTTATATGCACAAACAAATGTTAAATCACTTTAAGAATAGACGTAAAGCAATCCGAATAATTATAAATTGATTGGGGACTACAATCGTCCGCTCACAAAGGTGTAATATAATAAATAAAATATCTAGCTCAACGTATTACTTAATTTTTTGATGAGCCATTTACCGCTCGAGTTATGCCGCTCTGCGGCTAGGTCGACCTCCACGTAACCTCAGAAGAGTCGCCGCTCTCCAGGAGTCTCTCCTCCAACGGCTCTTTGCTTCACATGCAACGAGTCAGTAAAGTTGGAACAAAACATTATACGTCTCTACTACACAAAGGCTCGACAAGGAGGGCCGAGGGCTTGCGCTCGTGGCATTACGTACACCGTTGCACCCTTCTCCCTCGGCGTAGTAATACTAGCAGACTACTTGTAACGCTTGCCCGCTCTTTTGGGGTGAAACGACTGTTTCCCACACGTGAGCACACACATCTCGATACTTAAGATAGGCAGCCGCTAGATGTCGGCCATGGTATCAAAGTTGATGCCTGGCGCGTGATTTGAACTAGTACGGTCATGAGTCTTTTCCACATGAGCGGGAATCTCATCCGCTCGTCGCCCACGTTTTGTAGCGAGCCACTGCATTCATGACCTTATCTGTATGTAGGCTGGATGCTGGGTGGTAACTGTAGGTTCGACGGCTCTTTCTTTCTCAATATGGTCTCGCGGTGTTACGGACGATTACCACCTCTCGATCAAATCATACAAAAATTAAAAATAAAGAACATTAGTTTAACCTCGTATCAATCTTGGTTTGCCCTTGGAGTACTGATCGCTCTAATCTTAAACCCTCGATTGCTTCTTGTCAAGCCTTTTCCGAAAAGGGTGGCAACGAAAGGGAGAAGAGCTGTTTAAAAAAAGTTTAGTTAAAAACTGCAACGTGAAAGTTTACAGGACCAACCCAAGACCTTGGAATTCCTTAATGAGAGAAACAGAAAGCAACATTTGACGAGAGTTAGTTATGTATATAAATGCTAAATATTGATCCCAGTCTGATGATGGTTCGGAAGGAGAGTTCGATTGTTTACAAGGTTCCAATGCTTCAAGGGAGTCAGTTTATTGGCAAACACTTTAGCTGGATCCCATAAATTCTGCATAACCCCAAAGTATGAATATGACCTTGCACGTGAATACTTTGAAAAAAGTTTGATATACCTTATTAATAGCTCTTTATAAGACTCAAACAGTTAACTTTAACTTTATTATCAATCTTTTAATACCGAAGTTTGACGTAAAACACGTCTAGAGAGCGTAAAATCATATTCTAAATCTGCCCTATAGGTGAAGAATCTTCTTGACTTAACTTTTTATCGAAGTTCAGATTTTTTTATCGTTCACGGAGAAAAATAGATATTAAAACAAAATATCTAGTTATTACCGGGTAATATCTCAGCGATTTAACTATGGGACAGAAATCTAGATATTGAAGCAGAGCATCCCTAGATATTAAAAAGAAGATTTTAACTGACAATATCCAAGATAATAAAGAACAGAATCTAAGATAATGAAAAAATATTTTTTCAATGTTCAAAAATCACCTGTAAAGCATGCCAATTTCTATAAAATCCGTTCGGAGTTTACATCATAGTCCGCTTTATATTGTTTCCGATCCTCGAGCATTCGCCTTTTTTGCTAATTATTCGATTTTCGTGAAGAGCAGACACCGCGCTGTTCAAAGCTGACAAATAACAGTCGCCTAACACCGAGTCCTTATTTTCTTGAAAAAATGATGATATAATATCGAAAAACAACTAATATATTTTCCACCAAAACGTTTAGCACAATATATATCCGAAAAACCACAACACGCACGACGAATGCTCGAGATTTGGACATAGTGGGATTAAAATCTTTTGTCGCCACGCCACACGTCAACGACATTGCTCCAATAAAATTTCACTTTTTTAATATCTTAGATATTGACAGTTAATATCACGCAATTTATACTTGCAATATAAGCAGATATTGCCCTTCAATATCTTGTATATTAAGTAGAAGATATTAGATATTATGCCGTAATATCTATATATTATGGTTGAATATCAAGATTTTTATTATCTACTTTTCAATATCTATTTTTCTCCGTGTTGGACTCTCAAAAGCTGCATTTATTTTATAATTATTAAATGCAAAGAGGACGTAATGACTGTTTCGCTTGGAAATGATTTAGAACTTATTGAAAATTTCCATACAAAGCTATATCTTAGCAAATTCTGTTTTCCTTGAATATCTCTGTTCGAATTCAATTTGAGTTAAGGAGGTTATGTGATATGTTGAAGAGTTACGCGATGTTAAAGAGATACGTGATGTTCAAGAGTTACATGATGTCAAAGAGGACTATTGAAAGCACTGAAAACGGAAATTACCTCAATTTTCGTAAAAACGTCAGTCGATTATGTCTACCTATCACAGAAATAATATAGGATTTTTAGATATGAATAAGCCAAATTTCCTCAAACATTACTTACAATTTTTTCTTCACTTTTCTTTCAAAATAATTTATTGTGATCCTAATAGGCAAGGAATAATGAAAAATAAATTTCACTAAGGGCATAAATAATAAACGACTGTTTACATGATACAATTTTATTTTCTATTGCACCCACTTCCAATTCGCATCCAACCAAATATTTTTATAGCAGTAGGCGGTGAAACGTACCCAAAAAAGACTTCTATACTCCGTTCAACGAAATAACGAAATCGGCCGCGCAGGTTTTTATTTAAGGAAGGCGTCGATACATTTTTTCCTTCGGTGTACACACGGAGAAAAATGGATGTTTGAACGTAACATCTAGATCTTCAGGGTTAACATATTTTATATTTAACTATAGGACAGCAATCTAGAGGTTCAAAGTTAGGATCTGTAGATATTAAAAAGTGAGATGTTACTCTGAAACATCCAAAATGTTCAACCTGAAATATCCGAAATATTACATGTATGGTTATGTCAACTAACGGCTGTAAATATTTGAGGAATTTACTTATTTCTGAGCATTTAAGGAATTAATTGATAACTTATTTGTGAATTTAAAACTAAACTTGAATTTTCGTACATGAACGAAAAACAGATACAGGGTATGAAATGCCGATCAGATAATACATTCAGTCTAGCTGAGGTTATATTTAATACTTTTAATTCAAAATAAAAAATAAAAACGGGGTAAGTAAGCTGAGAACGAATAAGATGTAATCTGCATTTAAAATTCTATCTATTGGAGGTTACTTAAACTCATATTTTATTATAAATTCACAAACATTTTGTCAAATCACGTGTCAAATGTTCAAAGGTGTTCGACTCAATATAACCTCAAACTTAAGAATATTGTTCCGTCGTGTAGACAGACAAAAGTCGTTATACAATTTTAATTAAGGATAGCTAATTTTGATTCGTTGAAAATGTTCAAAAATTGTAATATTCCATAATTGTAATATCGAAATTATATAGCCGTCAAATATAGTCGTGAAATTCGAATGCGCAATGCGCATGCGTTCAGATGATTTTAACATCTGAATATGTTACAGTTTAACATAAAAATATTTTTACGCCTAACATCTCAAAAAGATAGTAGATGTTTGGCATGAATATCTGCATGTTAGGCGGAACAATCTTACCCTTTAAACATCTACATTTAAACATCCATTTTTCTCCGTGCAGCCAATCGCTGTTGAAGGGAGACCCATTTTTTTCAAATAACTGGCCCAAGTTCTTTCTGAAATGTTTCATTAACTTAGTTAGGGCCACCACAAAGCCCTTGCCAGTGGGGATCCTACGCCTACACTTCCCTTCCTTTGACAAGCAGCGCGCAGAGAACGAAATTTCGTCTTTTCAGAATTTCGTTCTCTCGTTGACCGGAGCACAGAAACTAAAATGGTGACAGGCGGAGGGATTGCAGGCTAATTTTTTTTCTAAAGCATATGTTCTATAAAGAGTCCCCATATAGGGTTTTCAAACAGAAAATAATGGGAACCTTTCAAAATGGCGTCATCAACATGGCCGCGGCAGTATCCCTGCTTTCTAACACTCAATCATGTGTAACTTGTGTAGTTTTAAAGCGATTTTGATATAATTAGTATAATATTGTTTCTGAAACTTGTACGCAACTTAGAAAAGAAAATACCCTATTTATATCTTGTTTAGTTCGACGTGGGAGAAAGAAAAAAAAATGTTTTTGAAATTCGTAATCAGCTACTATTTTGTTAAATAAATATTTTTCGATAGCAAATATGAAAAAATACTAATTATGATGGTTCAAGATTATTAGATCTCCAAGAAAATTAACCCTTTTCAAACTTATTTGCTGCCAAATTGACTCCACCAGCATTAGGAAACCACGACACTGCACCACTGGCTAAAACATAGAAATTTTCGTACCTATCTTTTTTAAGTCTTGTAGTTTGTATTGTTTTCTTGTGGATAATGATATTAATATTTAGTACATTTCACGTACTAAAACGATCAAAAAAGGAAAATTTTATTCATTTCATTTTTATTTTTTTAATTTTTGTTTATTTATTTTTCTTTTTTTTATGACGTTTTTCAAATTACCAATCTTCAGTATTTGTTTTTCAAACTAAATGCTTGTTGCAGAAAAATAGAAGATTAGTTTCAAAATCATTAGTTTCTTCATCACTCTCCTCATGAAGTTGATCACTGGCAATACTCAGTTGGCCCTTCATAATATTTGTAAAGGAAACATGAAGTGTCAAAAGTCCAGCCGTATTCTGCTGGCCGCTAATATACAATTTCACTTTGACCAGCATTAACCCAGTTTAAATTTTCCTTTTGTATTCTGCAATGAAGGAATGAACTTAGTAGCCAAACTTGGGGCTTCATTTGCACTTAGGTTTGAGAATGTTGCGAGTTGTTTCAGGTTGATAGGTTCAAACGATTTTGCATGCTTATAAGGTAGATGCACTGGTAATCGTCACTGCATTAGTTATCGTCAGATGGCGCAGTATTTTTCGTATAACAAGACTCGCTCTTGCAGCATGTGATAAGAAATGGGATTTTAGGTAAGTTTGAATATCCTTTCATCAAATTAGTATACTTTTCTCGTGTTAATACTTGAATGTTATTGTAGAAAATGAATTTCTGTACGTCAGGTTCAAGCACTCACCAAAATGTAGTGTAATTGTTATGTTTTAGGTTAGGATCTCGACAAGATGTCAACAAGATTTTAGTTGTTGACTGAAAGTGATTAATAAGGTAAACCAATGTTTGTTATATCAGTGAAATATTCCGGTTTCGATCTATATAGAGTTCAGAAATATATTTCTCTTCAATTTATTGAAAAAAAAAACGTAAACGGTAACTGAAGCACTTTATACTTAAGTAATCAAATTTTTTAAATATGTGTCGTCAATAATTTTTAACCATTCATTCGATAAAGAATTTTATAAACAATAAACTCTACCTAGTTTAGTAACCATCATACAAAAAAAATATTGGTAAGTAAAAATAGTTTATCTTATATTTGAAGACGATTACCAAAGCTAAAGGGTATCAAAGACTAAAGGGCATGCAGATTTGATTAGTTTTTATGTACGCCTCATTATACTCAGTAAATACTAGAATTAAATATTTTTTAAATACCAAGCTGAAGCCCTTTTTTAAATATAAGTGTGCCCAGAGACCGAAAAACTGCCTCATTTTTTACATTTTTGACTAAAACTATATTTTTGAATTCTAATCTGAATATTCGAAAATGTAACTTTACGAAAAAATGATTAACATTAGGCAGTGTTTCGCTGCGCAGACACACTCCTATTCAAAAAAGAAGTTGGGTTTATCTGAAAAATATTTATTTCTATTATTTATTGAGTAAAATAAGACGATTGAATTTTGAGGTTAGAGTTTGAGTCCAACAGCCTAAAGCCATTGAAAGTGTATTGACAAGGAAGTTTTTATCTATACCGTGTATTGTGTTAATTTTCATTTATACTTTCGATTTATGTACTATGAATTAAATTCACGATACTAAAATTGTAATTATTTTGCAGAAATTGCCCATAAGCTGCAATATTCAGAACAGCAAATGCTGTCTGCTTTAGAAGCTGTCAGGAATAGAACGCCTATTGCAGCTACCAGCAAATTGTTAGATACGCTGTTTATATTTTAGAATATTCAATATTTATGTAATAAAAGAAAAGTTGACTTTGAGAACACTTATGATCCTTTTACTGTTTTAAAGAGCATCGATATGAAGGAAGACGGACAAGGCTGTCATACTTCTTATAAATGAATTATTTTAATCTATTTCACGTTATTATCAATAATAGTTAAAACAATAACTGATGTCAAGGTACGCTGCAACAATAGTGATAGGTTCAATGCCTGAAGGTTAGTGCGGATCATTAATGCATAAAAGTGAAGATTATTGAAGCAACAAGGTTAGATGCCTGACGATAACTAACGCATTAGCATAATTTGAATTTTAATCGTGAATAAAAATTGACTACAATCAAATATCATGTTAAGTGATCGAAATTAAGTTTTTCTATATCTGCTTTAATCAGTTGAGCCCTTTGTGACGATTACCAGTGCATTTACCTTACGCTTTTACCTTTACCTAGCTTGAATTTTCGACACTTTAACTCGAGCACGTTATTCAATTAATCATAATTTCCGCTAAAGTTGATCAATTTAACTTTTATGAGTTTTTTTTTAAACTTTTTGAAATGAGCTTTACGATAAAAATAATAATTTTGAAATACAAAAATTATTTCATGCTCATTCTTCTATTTAAACATATTTTTGAGTATTTCTCAAAATGCGGTCCCTTAAATTTTTTTGAAAATATTTAAAAAAAAGCTTGATTTTTTCCCTTGAAAATCGACAAGGGTAAAAAGTGAACAAAAAGATTGCTATTGGAGTTAAACTAGGGTTCTTGCGCCCGGCTGTCATACCGCGAACTGCTGTAGTGTAACTAAGAACCTGGTAGGTCGTATTGTATCCATTAATATTTCTTCTTTGTGTTCATCAATATTTATTGATTTATTAATATTCTAATATGACTGTAGTTATTGAACATATTTTTGTATTTTTTGTAAGTTTTTATATGTATTTTTATAATTTTTTATTGTTTAAAACTGCTTTTCATTAATTTTCTAATGGTGATTTGAAGCTGAATATAATTTTCAAATTTTATTAATTTGGGGTGATTTTTGGTGTGAGTCCCCTCGCCTCTCACAGCGATGATTAGGTAGAGTGACTACTGCAGTTGACTACACATGCACTATTTTTCTACTTTGTTGCACAATTGTCTTTGGAAAAACGTCAAACCGCGAGGAGAAGGAATATTTTCTCAGTTCTAGAGTTCTTCAGGATTAAATTCATATAAAAAACTAGAAAAAATATGTTCAAAAATTTGCAATAACTACAGTCATATCATAATAATATCATTAATGGACACAATAAGACCCACGAGGTGCTTAGTTACACTATAGCAGTTCGCGGCGCGGCAACTATAGCAAGCTTTTTTAAAAAAATATTTAAAAAAAAATTCAAGAGGCCGCATTTGGTGAAAAACTCAAAAATATGTTTAAAATGGAAAAATGAGCATGAAATATTTTTTTTATTCTAAAATAATTATTTTGGTCGTAGAGCTCATTTAAAAACGTTTAGAAAACACTCTTATAAAAGTTAAATTGATCAACTTTAGCAGAAGTATGACAACAAATTTTTAGGCGTGTACGCTTGACAAATTTTGCCCCATATGTGTTTTATTTGTTATATTCTTATAATTCGCAATGAAAAATGCATGTACATCTGCATCCGAAGATTCTACGATTAAAGTACACGAATGACATTTTTTGTTGGATTTGGTTCAAATAATATGCGAGTCGTGAATCAGCTTCAATGTGATTAATCCCCGTGAAATCAGAATCTACCGCGCAGTCTGTACTATTAACTTTAACTTAATCCGTTCTTCATTCTAGGCCGCCAGCAAGGAAAATCGTTTTCTTTGGAGTGGTGTATCAATGCGTCATGCTTCTGTCCGTTCTGTACAATATCATTACAAATACATTTAGTGAGAGCAGATTTTTTGATGTTATTTTCTATCAGTTCCCAGTGAGCACAAAATTTGACGACGTTTTTACGTCATCGTTACGAGATCTTTACGACGACTTTAAGACATCTTATGTCCATGTCATTCAAATGTCTTTACAATGTTGAAAAAACATTGTCCGATCATACGGCGTCTTTGCGATATCGTAAAGACATATTAACCACATGGACATAGGATGTCGCAAAGTCATCGTAAAGAAGTCGTAAAGACGTCACCAAATTTCGCACCCACTGAGTTTCTTCCAATATGGAAATTTTAGTCCTCCTGAGGTATCAAATGCTTGTAAATTACTCCCGCACAGCTTAAGTATTTGATATTGTTTTCGATTCAATTATGAATCATTTTATTTATCAAAAATAATGTGAACTTCACTTTCACCATGAGAGAGACGTCCCATTATCTCTCATTTATATTTTAAAAAAGATGTCGCCACCGTCGCTGTTTCAGGAATTCTGAGTACATGCTTTCGGATTAGCTGATAAACACGATTATATTTATGGTATAAAGCCATCATTTGTTGACGCACATTTTCAATTTATCTAGATTGAGATATAATTTAACATATGCAACTCCAAAAAATAACGTTTCTGTATATTCTTGTGTGTTAAGTCTTCGAAAACTCGAAAAAGAATGTAGCTGTGATCAGAAAACGTAATGAAGTTATAACTCGAATTAATGTTCATGGAGTAAAAGATTATGAGGTCAATCAGTCAATGATAACTATTTTTTCACGTTCACATTGAAAAAACATTATTCACAGTATTTTTGATTCATTTGAAACAGGACGAAAATTAATTCTGGGTTTGTTTGAGGAAATTTTGAGTTATCCAAAAATCTCGAGCAATTACTCATTACATACACAAACAATTTTTATCAACATAACTTTTACACAGTTATATTGTCAAGATCGCGAAGAATAACTGCTATGCTCTTCTGTAAAAAACATGCATTCACTAAACTGTATGCATAAAAATTGATTTAATTGTATATACTATTTATGTATAATATTATATATAATCCCTCGAAGTCTCAAACATATCTAGAATAAGAATGTTCCTGTCCCTAAGTCTTCAATTGCCCCCTAATTATGACGTATTTATTATTTATGTAATAATAAGTCTGTTTATCTGAAATAATTATGTTCTTCGGATGGCGAATCCAACAGATTACTAGATACATGTAGAAACTGACAGCTTTAATCACTCTATTGCCAATTTGACATGCCTGTAGTTGCTGAGGCCGATAACTTCTGAATTTTCAATTTGCACATCATTTATTACAAAATTACAAGTTTTATCGGTAGTAAAATTAAGTCTTAGCAGATGCCAACTGTTAGGTCTCAACCACTCTACCTATTTTCTGACAATGGCAGGCCCTACCGGTGTGGTCCAGAGTTTATAAACGTCGGAGTATAATGAACAATAAAATTTAAAACCGAAAACTTTTGTAATTTTGACACTGGGAAATGTTAAACACTAATCCTTCATTCCTAATGGCCTGAACCATGAATTGGTAATATCATTTTCTATAAATTTTGAGAATTCGCTTTGTTTATCAGGACTTACAGTACTTTCATCTACGATTTCTAAATCTCGCCCCGTTCCGCTTGGGAGGCATAGCCGTTTTGAAGTCGAATTCTAGTCGAACCAAGTCGAACTTAAGCCGAAATACGTTTCCTCGGGGTATCATAAGTCATACGTATATTTCACGGTATATATATATATATATATTTAAAAGTTTGACATAAGGACAACCGCAGGATTTCGCCGGGAGCGGGTGCTAATCTGAAAAATTGCACCCGCTCCCAGTGAAATCGCGGTAAAAGTTCAGCTGTAGCTACGTCTCAGGACCGTAAGATAGGTGGTTACAGTCTGCGAAGAACTCAATACGATGATCCGGCAAAAGTCTCGTGCACCCTGAGAACACGGAGCGACCCAAGGACGACCGCCTTCTGCATTTTCCCCGCAAGTGTCTCAGCATTTTGTTGACACGCAGGGATGCTTTTTAGGCTATTAAACAGTGAAACCTTGGCACCTCCAAGAGCGCCGATGATCAAGACGATTAGCTTGACATAATATTCCGGGTATAACCGTAGTAACTTCCTTATAAGGTCTTTATACCTCTCTTTCTTTTCTTTCTCCTTGGCTGTGACGTTTTTGTCAGCTGGTGCCGAAAATTCGATAACGAACATTGTTCGTTTCTCGAAGTCAAAGAGAGCTATGTCAGGCCTCGAGTGCGCAACAGAAACAATTGTCGAGAATATGAAGTTCCAGTATATGCGGCACTTCTCATTTTCGACAATTGACTCTATTTCTCTAGGATCGTTTAGCGGAGAGCTATTTGGGATAATGCCATAAGAGTGACAGAGATGGTAATAAAGCACTCTTCGCATTGTGCCTTTGGATGTAGGTCGTTCCCGCATGAGTTGGACAACTAGATAGTATGTGTCCTAGATGCTCAGGGTGTGCATGACACGCTCTACAGCTATCATCGGGAATGTATTGGCTCAAAATGTGGCGACGGTATGCTAGAGTGGAAATGTCACCGTCTTGAAATGCCAAAATGAAGCCCTTCGTGCCCGACTTCAATCCGGGTGATCTAAGGAAAGCAAACGTTAGCTCATACGACATCGACTGATCTTCCACATTTTTGTGGAAGATGCCGTGCATCCTCTTATCGAGAAGCTGTTCGTGGATGTTTTTCTCCTGTGCTTTTTTAATCCGGGCCTTCAGGAGTGAGTATTTAAGATGGATAAGATTTGATGCATTTTGCTAACCCCATATATTGAAGTCAAGGCCGAGTGTTTCACCAGCCTCCTCCGCTGCTTTGTACAGAAACGCCCCTTTGCCCACTTCTTCGTGTTTCCTGACCATTTTAAGAAGAGGGTCTTGTCCATTTGCAACTATATGTGCTGTACCCAGAATAATTCTGTTGTGAAGACATTCAAGATTCAGTATTCCGCGACCACCTAGGCGGCGTGAGATGTAAAGTCGCGGAACAGAAGACTTAAGTTGCATGCTCTTGTTCATGTGCAAAACCTTTCGCGTCCAGATATCAAGGGATCTGAGCTCGTCCTTCATCCATGGAACCACTCCAAATGAATAGAGTACTACCGGGACGGCAAGCATGTTCGTTGCAGATACTTTGTTTCTCGCCGACAGTTCGAAAGTCCAAATCTGCCGGATGAGACGTTTGTATCTGCATCGGAGAGTATCCTTTATGGATGTCACGTCCTGAAAGCGGCTCTGTGGCACGCCCAGGTATGTATAGGTCTCTCCAGCGGAAAGGTGTCGTATAGCGCTTCTGTCAACGAGCTCAGGATCTTCGGGGATGCCATTAAGTTTTCCTTTCTTCAAATTAACCTTGGCGCATTTCTCTAACCCGAATTCCATTCCAATCTCTTGAGTGTTTTCTTTGACAATTTTCAGAGCTAGATGTAGTTTCTCTTGATTCCTAGCACGGATCTTAAGATCATCCATGTAAAAAACATGAGTGACCTTATGCTTTCGGTTTCCAGGTTTGCCGCAGAGATACCCTTCGGAATGGCGAAGTGCGAGAGATAGTGGCAATAATGGGAGGCAAAAGAGGAGAGGGCTCATGGTGTCGCCCTGAAACACACCTCTCTGAAAGGTGATACTGTTAGTGATCACACGATGTTTTCCAGATGAGATAGTAAATCTGGTTTTCCAAAGCGGCATTAATGTCTCTATGCACCTCACGATGTGTAGATGAACCTTTAGGCTTTCAAACAGACAGATGATAAGTCTATGGGACGTTGAATCGAAAGCTTTCCGGTAATCAATCCAGGCCATCGATAAAAATCACTGATAGGATGCTGCGTCTTGACAGACACATCTATCGATGAGCAAGTTCTCCCAACATCCTGCTACGTCTTTCTTTGAGCCACGTTGTTCATACATCTCTCGCCACACGGGTCCAATTGTCCGAAGAATCCTATCATTTAGGATAGCTGTGAAGATATTATACAGTCTGTTCAGACAAGTTATTGGCCTGTAATTCTTAGGGTCAGCTAAGTTGCCCGTCTTCGGCAGGAGCACTGTGCGCCCTTCCACCAACCACCCCGGAATAGTCTCTTCCGATTTTAGATATGAGGTGAAAATTCGGGCCAGATGCTGGTGGGTTGAAGGAAACTTCTTCCACCAGAAGGTCTTGATACCATCTGGTCCCGGAGCGGAATAGTTCTTCATGCCTCTTAATACGTTTTTCACCTCCTCGGTAGTGTTAGGTGGGCATTCCTCCTCAGCTGTTATGAGGGCATTGCACAGCTCCTTGAAGCTATTTATGTTCTTTGAACCTTCTTCAAGTGGATGTTGGACCTCGTAGACTTCTCTCCAAAATGATTCGACCTTCTCTGGTTTGGGCGGCTGGTCGACAGTAACTGGAGGGTCTTGGAAGAGTCGAGATGGGTCAGACAAAAACTGTTGATTTTCTCTGACCCACCTCTCTCTCCGCTCTAGACTTCTCCTAGCGTTAGATAGTACTCGTATTCTGTCAACAATATGCTGCCTGATGGTCAGTAGCTTTGAGTTGTTGATTGTGTGATAACGGATCCGCAGTTCGCGCGCGAACTGTCGAACCTTGGCAGTGAAAGTCCTGCCAGATGTTATGTAGTCAATCACACACTGAATGCGGGACGCGTACTGTCTTGCCCAGCCTATCTTT
>CAKNYM010040171.1:37992-57481 GCA_932195095.1 Andricus curvator
TATATATATATATATATATATATAATTTGAAAAAAAAGTTAAACAACCACCGCAGGGTCCCACTAAGAGCAACTGCCATCCGACAAAATGTCAATAGCCCCCAGTAGCACCGCGGTAAATCACACCTATGGCCACGTCTCTAACCGTGAGATGGGTGGTCATATATATATATACACATATGGGCGATTTGCAAATAGATTTCAATTTTGGTTTCCGAGATGCGAATTGTTATCAGTTTACTCAGATATATGTACCAGGATGTACTTTATATCGTGGGAAAGCTGTTTGATCTAGACTATTGATTTTTTCCACTAATTTGTGTCTAAATTGTTCTTTCACTCAAAGTACATTATTATAAAGGTTTAAAACTGGGTTAGGCAGGCTTAGCGGGTCAAAATAATTCGATTTTTTTTTATTTTACAAAAGTTGTCTGCACAATCTAAAAATATTTCGAAATTATTTTGAAAATTTTTCTCAAACATTTTTTTGAAATTTTTGTTTGAAAATTTGTTGATTTTTTTTTGAAATTTTTGTTCGAAAATTTGTTTGAATTTGTTTAAAAATTTATTAAAGAATTTTTTTAAAATTTTTTGGATATTTTTTAATTTATTGAAAATTTTGTTTAAATAATTATTTACAAATTTGATTTTTACAATTTAAACTTATCTCCTTGACGTGAATTCGTATAAGAAGAGTTCTTCGTCAAAAAATATATATGGACAATATTTTATGAAGAAGTTTAAGAAGAATTGAAAAAAAGTACTCCTAAAACATTTTTTTCTTTCTCTTCAGTGCGACTTCGAACCTTCTACCAGCGAGTGCAAAAAAAGGCTTCGCAGTTGTTAAAATGCTTCAGAGTCGTTAGCTTCGGAGTTGTTATTTGCAATTTTTAAGTGATATAAAACACACCATTTTTTTTAATAATTCCAACTTTGGGAAAGTGTTTTGCTCGATCAGCCCTTCGAATTTTATGCGGAATTTTTTTTTGGAAAAAAAATTATTTTGCGTTTGTACCTCTTTTTTTTGGGAGGCTTCGGAGTTGTTATTCAGGTTAACCGAAAATTTTTCCCGTATTCTCAGACGACTTAGGAGGATGTAATCAATTTTGAGATTCTGAAAACGTCATGTGTTTTTAAATTTTTATAAAAACTACCTATTTTTTATAATTATAATCGATTATAATACGAATTATCACCTTAAATTAGTTGAAATTATAGAGGCTTTGGAGTTGTTAACAAACCGAGGGTCAGACATATAAGCATGATTCTTTCAATCAGTATTTATAATCTCTATCATGTTAGTATTGCAATTTGAACTGCATCATATATTTAAAAAAAATGCCCAAGGCCAATATTATGAAAAAAAATTTACCAGTCCTGTTACATTTCAAGTATGTTATTCTGTAGGGAGGGACACTGTAGGTTAGAGGTCAAAAATGTTATAGGAACATCGAATAAACATCGAGGGACATACAAATTGAAATCTATTTGAAAATCGCCCATATAAGTACCGTGAAATATACGTATAAAAATGATTTTACAAATCAGCATATATAATTTTTGTAAATAAAATCTTTTTATCCATGAATTAATCCAGTTTATCTCCAGATTTAGACTGTCTTGTTTGTAGAAACGTCGCAGGTGGTAGAGAAATCAATCGAGTCAGGTGGTTGATGGGTGACGGTTAACAGAAGGGTGGCATGGTTGAGTGGATCGGATTAAAGTGATTTAGACCGTTTAGAGTTGCATGGGAACTGTTACATTTGTGCGGATAGAAATGTTAGAGAAGTTGGATTTGAGAAATGTATATTGTCTATAGAGAGACAGACAAAAAGCTTTAAAATGCATTTCCTGAAAATTTTATAAATATTTAAGTTCTTCACCTGGAGACTATTTTACAGAATTATCTAGAAAATCATTGATAACAAAAATAGAACACTTGCACACTTGAGCAATGAAATTGGCATACCAAAACAGTGGAACTGAAAGTAATTTATATGGGAAATAGGCAAAACCCAAAAACGTAAAGGGAAATGTAACAATACAAATACTCATACAAATACTGATGTAAAGATATGTTGACCTAATTATTATTTTCAGCCCTGTGTCTGCAGCCACAGATTTATTTACGGCAGATTTACATTCGCGTTACACGAGAGTGTAAAGTAATCGCACAAATGTTAGATCTGTGATAGTTTCAATGGATCATTCCAATTCCGAACCCTCAGGAGCCGAAAATGAGATATATCTGTTGGCTTAAGTATGCATGTCTGTCTGCAGGATTACCTTTGAGTTGTATCAGCCATGCATTACAAAAGTTTTTTCAATTCTGAAATAAAAATAAAGTTGATTAAACCGCTTCATCGATTAGAGGTTCTAAAAGCTAGAGTGGTGCGAAATTGCAACAATAATTGAAAACAAAAAATGAATATAATACGCAAAAGACACAGTGGGCAAAAATAGGGCAATCAGTACAATCGTTGGCCACCACCTAATGATTGGCCACCTCATTTAAGTATGCTTATATGAAAGAATAGTCACAAATAAAACTACTAATAAATAGTGCAGGATGAAGCGCAAGCAATACCGCAGCGTATTTGACAAGCTAGGTTAGTGTACTGAAATGCGTTTAAATATCACAATAAAATAAAACCAGTGATGCTGCATGAGTAAGGAATTTAAATGATACTCTGTTGAGGTCAGGAGTGCCTGCGTGTTGAAAATTATAATTTCGTTAATAGTTACGATAGATTTAACTGAAAAAGATTATATTTTAAATGAATTTGTTGATTAAAACTACATTATAGTATTATTTCAACCTTAAGATGATGTATGTATATTGATAAATGAGTGACCAATCAATGACCTTATGGATTATGTGAAAACATAGTGATTGGTCACAATATATAAAGAGAAAATAATTAATATCTTTGCAAAGATTTATTGAAATTTTTTTTAACTTTTTTTAGACTATGTGTGTAATTGTTAGTCACCTTGTCTTACGAATAATGAGTAGAAATTGTATCAAAAAAAGTGTTTGGCACCAGCCAATGATTATACGATTTAGTAGCTAATTACTGTGCTTTCGAAATCAGTAATCCATAACCTGATGTGGCCAACGAGGCGGCCAAGGACTGTATTTCGCCATATTTTAGTGTCCAATCATACAATCATTGACCTATGCTAATTACGCTGTCTTCATGGCCCAAGATTGTGTTTTTTGACATTATTGTTAACTTCTTTAAATATAACTTATCCACTGCTTTTAACGCTGAACTTACTATGGTAATTTATATCTCTATCAAATTTATTACCCATCTGTGTATTCTAGAATTTGTTTCGACGCTTATCGTGTTTTCCACAAAATTTTAAGCCGGCAAAATTCCGTAAGTGGCCAATGATGGTACCTATTAGCCTAGTTCCGCTGACATATCAGTCTACACTTGGGTGGGCGAGGAACGCCGAATTTTCAAAACTAGAAATGCCGTAGTGCGAAAAAGTTGCCTTTGTCAAAGTCAAATCGAGAACAAATGAAATTTGAAAATCGTTTAATATTTCAACTCTCGCTTATCGAAGTCAATGTTGAAATTTTTGCCCTATTTTTTGCACAATTTTCCACGAGGCAAAAAATAATTTGGCGAAAACTAATATAAATTAGAAATGAACAAAATTCTTAAAATTAGAATTTTTTAATTGCAAAAAAAACACTATTTTTTGAATATGGACAGTTGTGCATTTTTTGATCAAAATGAAAATTTCGGGCTTCTAATTTCTTCAGGCTTAACTGAAGAAACTTGCAATTATTGAGCTACCTTCAAATTCACATCGCACAATTGACATTTTGTACTTTTCACTACAAATGTGATTAATCCGACTTTTAACATCATCCGCCGTCAATAGTACATCGACTGACATCAAGCATAAAATGCGATTGTCAAAAGTTTCAATATTAACCATTTTCTTATTCAAAAGTACAATTTTTGACATCATTTAATTATTTTTTCGTTAAAAATGTTGACCTCAACAGCTGTTGGCGATCAATGATGTCAATGGTCTGACCAATGGACAACGACAAGAAGTGCTTTTTAAAACTTTCGATAATGTCCACTATTTATGTGGTCAATAGCTTCAACATTTACATCGAAAATCTAATGCTAAAAGTATTGGCGGAAAATATTAATAATAACTACGTACACTGAAACGTTTGGTATCACTTTTTAACCAGATTTTTCATTTAGCGTAAAGCGATCCAGTGATGCTGCCAAAGGTCGGACTATTGACATTTATAGTAAAAAGTACAAAATGTCAATTTTCCAGTGCGAATTTGTAGGTAGCTCAATAATTGCACGTTTCTTCGGTTTAACCTCAAGAAATTTGAAGCCCGAGATTTTCTAGTATTTCTCAGTCATTATATTCCGTATATTATAACGTATAAAATAATTTACTTTATTCGTAAAACATTTCCGAACCAAAGTGATCTATGGTATCTAAAAAATGCGGCATACATTCCTCCTTCTACTTCTTCGCGGTCTTTTACAAATGTTTGATCAATTTTCGTCTTCTTTCTTGTTGTGAATGAAAAAATACCTAGTTGTTTGTATTTGGCCGTGGCTGCGTGCACCGAAATTTCGGTACAAATAGCCTCATTTTATATCGGTACGAATAGGTGGAGCTGGAAAAGGGGCTATTTGTACCGACATGTCGTTACAGTAATTCATTTCATATGAAGGCTGTGTTTCCAAATCTATGATTGGCACAATTAGATGTAAGTTCATCAGGGCACGAGATAATTTTGTATTCATTTAATTCAAAACAATCTTCCTGACAGCACCATATTTGAACAAATATTATTATATCTGGAGCAAGAATAATATGATTTATATTTATATATTGATAATGGCATTTTAGAGATTGAACATTTGGGTAGTCAAAAAATTGCCAAGTTTGAGAAATTTAGCGTGTTCTTAGAAAGTTGTGTTGCTTTGAATAAGAAAAGATAATCGCGAAAAAAATTGAATCCCATCGGATGAAATCTTGCAGTTCTTCATCGACGTCAAAGGTTAAACTCTAAATGCGAGCGTCCGCATGAAAATGGCCCGTATGGAACATGAAATATACACACTTCTATTTCTATTTATATTACAAATTTTTATAAGCAAGAACTCATAAGTATTAACCTTAAGTTAAAAATAACTACACCAATGGAATCGACGTGACTAATTACTAAGGAAGATGTGTTAGTTTTACGTTGTCAGTTTCTTGTCCCAATTAGTTTTAACAAAATAATAAACAATTTATTTGTGCCTGTCCCTGATTCAGTCTATGATTATTATTTTTTGATAATTAACGTGGACAAGAAATAAAAAATTTAACACATGTTCCGTTAGTAATTTTCCCTAAGAATCCATTGACGTGGTTATTCTTAGCATAATATTACTTTTTATGCCAAAAAGTATTGCTAGTAAGTAGCACTGCTAGAATCCCACTACTTACTTTTTTGGTATCCCTATAGGTTTAACCATGGGCAAAAGCAGGTATAGGCAAAAAATCAATTGTTTATTATTTTGTTATAACCAACTGAGGAAAGAAAGTGATCATGTAACACATCAGTAATTGACATCAGAAATTTTTCGCAGGGAATCCATTGGTGTAGTTATTTTTAAAGTAAGGTTGATATTTATTAATTTGGTTATAACATGTTGTAATATAAGGCCTCTGCATGGAGACGCAAAGTGGCTACAACTCTAAATCAACTTAATTTATCCCTGCTTTCATCACAAAAGTAAGGTTTTTCCGCCTATCATCCGAATTACTCATATAGTTGATTGCACTTTCAACGACGAGCGCTAGGGCGGAGTGAAAATATTTTCAGCTCAAACGATTCGATTAATTTGAGCACTTTCCCTCCAACCTAGAGCGAAAATATAATCAGTATTGCTGCCTCCATTTCGAAAATAATTTGAAAGTAGTATTTACAGCAACCAATAAATAGAATTCGAATTGGACGAAGTACAATTGATATTATTACTATTTCAATCAGATTGTACAATTGAATTTTTGTATATTAATTCAAATCATTCAAAATTGTGCAATTTGAGAAATTAAGTCTCTTAATAAGGTAAATGCACTAGTGATCGTCACCTTAAGCCAAATTGCAAATTAAGAACGCTTATAATTGTATTTAAAACACAATTCTCATTTCCACAAAGGGCTTAGCCGATTAAAGCAGATATAGAAAAACTCAATTTTGATCACTTCTCATGATATTTGATTGGAGTCAATTTTTATTCACGATAAAAATTCAAATTATGCAAATGCGTTAGTTATCGTCAGGCATGTAACCAAGTATTAAAACAAGAAAAGTATACTAATTTGATAGAAGGATATTTAATCTAACCTAAAATGACATCTTTTATCATACGCGGCAAGAGCGAGTCTTGTTGTACGAAAAATACTGGGCCATCTGACGATAACTAATGCAGTGACGATTACCAGTGCATTTACCTTACTTGAAGGAATATAACTTTATTATATCGCGCTTTAAGTCGTACAATTTTAAATTAAAGCATTAACACTGTTTAGTTAGAATTTAAATTGTTCTCAATTGTTCAATTTACAATTTGAAACCTGAATATTCAAGCAACAAAAATAAAAATCGAAAAATTTTAATAATTTTAGATTGAAAAATCCAATTGAAAGTCCTAATTGTTGAAAAATTTAGGGTGACGAATAACTGTGCACGGAGGAAGAGTGTACGAGCCCAAGTGCACATCGATGACAAGTGGTACAACTGTGCACGTTGCACATATGGGACACTCCCAACTATGCACGTCGACATTTAGACGTACTCAGATGGTGCTCTGTCAACGGTTCACATGAATAGATGGGACAATCCCGTTTGTGCACGTCTCAATTGATACTAACAGATTTTGCACTCAAAACTTCACGTGCACAGCTGTCGCCCTCCCATATGTGCACGTTTTAAATAATACGATCAGATTATCAACTCACAAGTCCACGTTCATAGATGGAACCCTCCTAACTGTGCACGTCTCAATTAATACGAACAGATTTTCAACTCACAAGTCAACGTGCATAGATTGTACCGTTCAAACTGTGCATGCCTCAACAACTACGATCAGATTATCAGCTCACATGTCCACGCCAACAGATGGTACTCTACCAACTATACACGTCTCAATTAATATGATCAGATTATCAACTCACAAGTCCACGTGAACAGTTGCCCTCTCAACTGTGCACATCTTAGTTAGTACGATCAGATTTTCAACTCACAAGTCAACGTGCACAGATTGTATCCTCCCAACTGTGCACGTCTCAATTAATACGTTTATATTTGCAACTAACAAAGTCCACGTGCACAGAAGGTACCCTCCCAACTGTGCACGAATTGTGAGTTGAAAATCTGATCTTATTAATTGAGACGTGCACAGTTAGGAGGGTTTCATCTGTGCACGTGGACTTGTAAGTGAAAAATCTATTCTTATTAATTGAGACGTGTACAGTTGGGAGTATTCCATCTGTGCACGTAAAGTTGTAAGTGAAAATCTGATCATAGTAATTGAGAAGCGCACATTTGGGAGGGTACCATCTGTGTACGTGGGCTTGTAAGTTGAAAATCTGATCGCATCAATTGAGGCGTGCACACTTGGGAGGGTACCATCTGCACACTTTGACTTGTAAGTTGAAAATGTGATTCGTAGTGACTGAGATGTGCACAATTGGGAGAGTAGAATCTGTGCACGTAGACTTATGAGTTGAAAATCTGATCGTGGTTATTGAGGCTTAAACATTTGAGAGGGTACAATCTGTGCACGTAGACTTTTTAGTTGAAAATCTGATCATAATAACGGAGATGTGCACAGTTGTAAGTGTACCATCTGTACACGTGGACTTGTGAGTGAAAAATATGATAGTATCAATTGAGTCGTGCACAGATGGGAGTCTCCCATTTGTGCTTGTGGGCTTATCAGTTGAAAATCTGATCGTATGAATTCAGACGTGCACATTTGGGAGGGTACAATCTGTGCACGTAAATTGAAAATATAATCGTATCAATTGAGACATTCACAGTAGGGAGTGTCCAATCTCTGCACGTGTACCGTTGGTAGAGTACCATATGTGCACGCGGTAAATTTCGACGTGCACAGTCGACAGTGCCCAGTCTGTGCACGTGCTCAGTAAGGAGAATCTCATTCATGCACGACTAAATTTCCACGTATACAGTTGGGTCGGTGCACAGTTGTACTAGTGGCCCACAACGTGCACAGTTGTACCACCAGCCATCGACGTGCACAGTTGGGCTCGTGCATAGTTGCTACGTGCACAGTTGTACTCATCTTAAAATTTTCAGCGCTTTTTTCAATCTGTTATATTTTAATTGCCCCTTATTAAAATTTTGCAATTGACCAGTTGGCTGCTAAAACGATGTTCTTGTATTTTCAAAAGTCCCAAGTCCCATTTTCCAAGTCCCCACTTCATGAAAAATAAGATTATTTTTCAAGAAGTTACGTACATTTAAAATTTTAAAAAAGTTCTGGCATTGGTCCAAATGGTTTTTTTTAGAGGAGGTGAGAATGCATTTACGCACTGAGTGTGGGACTCAACCTAAAAAGCGGTAATATCCACTAAACTCGCCTCCCCTCACTGCCAACCCATGTTCCCGGAATCTGATTTCGCATTACTTCAGGAACATGGGTTTTTAGGCATTCTACGCCGTACCTCAGCGTCCAACTTCTATGTCCACTTTGGACTATATTTGTCACCAGACCCAGCCATGATGTACGCATCGTCCTCAGTAGCACGACATTGTCGCTCAAAGGGATCGTCGGCTTTCGACATCATGGCTGGGCCCGGCTGGTTAATGTTTTTATCTGAGAGGCTTCCTCGACGGGGTTGCCGCCCTAAATGATGCACATTTCATAGTCCCCGGCAGATGGTCAGTCCGGGGCTTATCCTCTCGAGCAGCGCAGAGGTAACACTGGGAAGTGCTTACGCACTCCGCAGATTTGTGTCCCTCCTCGCCACACCTCCAACATCCTCTTGGCCGGTCAGGACCCTTGAAACTCGCTACCATATGGCCAAAGCGCAGGCAGCGGTAACATCGCGTAACTTCCACCTTCTTTCGTACACTATAGGACACCAAACCCACCTTCAAGTGACCTGCTCGTACCAATTCCGTCGCCAGCTCCTCGGTCAGCTCCACAAAAGCCTTCAGAGTTCCCCTGAAGAGTTCCCTGAAGAGTTCCTCTTCGTGAGACTGACCCTTATCTCTCCTGCTGCCTGCTCGCCAAACAGTTTTCTAAAGGCAACTTCGACTTCCTCAACGTTCATGGTGGTGTCATGCTCAAAGACCTCGACTTCCTGGCGCAGGACAAGCTCACGCACACTACTTTCCACATTTAAAACCTCCCGGATAGCAGATGACAGTTTTGCCCAGTCACCTGTTGCGGAACCAGCTTCGAGTAGGACACCAAGGGTGTCAGGATTCATCTTCCGCTTGAGGTCCTTCAGAACATCAGTTTAACTCGAACCCTCGGCCGGTTTCACTAAAAACCAATTTTGGGCCTAGCTCGCCTCTGCTTGGTCTTCTTTTTAGGTGTTGTGCGTGGAAGTGCAGGCACCCCTCCCTCATCTCTTTTGGGAGTTGAGGTCGTTGCTGCATCAACGGGCCCTCAACTTCTTTTTCCTTGGCATCGAAGTGCTTACCTCAACGGGGCTCAGAGTAGGCTCCCTCACACTCTCCCCATAATGCGTTGAGGGAGTTTCCACTGCATCGTCCTCCGTCTGTAGGCCCCTACTGACCAGTACACCACGCCCTGCCTTCTTCTTAACTTCCTGAACTGTCTCGCCTATAGTATATTGGTAGCTGCTTTTCAGGAGCCCATAGGTAGAGTCCATCGTTTCCATCCCCATCCTCATACGACGCAGTACATCCTTGGCGTCGTGAATTCCATTCCTCACTGGGAGAAACATGTTTTTTTTGGAAGTACTTAAGTCGTCAAGTACTCCAATTACTCCCTTTATCTCCTTTATGAGCGTTGTCATCTCTTCCCTACCCGTATCAAACAGGTCCCAAAAAGTCCGGAACATCGATCTGTTCTCCAGATCCCCTTCTTCCGTAACGTCCAGCGGACCACCCAGCTCCTCGCACACACTTCGATCTAAGTTTCTTTGGTTCCCCCCAAAATCTGTGGAACTAGCACCGGCCACCGGGGCTTGCACCCGATTGGAACCGGCGGGGAGATTATTACTCCCTTGGGGTAGTTTGTTTGGAAGAGACTCACTCATCATCGGTTTGTTATTCGGGGTTTCTTCCCCTAGCTGGTTTTTTGTCCGCCCCGGGTATTTAATTTCCTTGGTACCACCCATATCTGGGAGGCGTTCCCCTATCCGTAACGTGGGGAGGCGCCCGATGGGGGACCAGCAACCCCACACGGGATTGGTTCAAATGGTAACTTAGCTGGGAGTCGACCCAGTAACAGTAGTACTAGCTTTGTACCAATAAGTGAAACAGTACTAACCCAGTACCGCTTCCAGCACTGAATCAGTACCGCTCCTACCTTTTTGTACCAATAGCAATACCGGCGCGAAATTGAAATTTACATCTGGGAATTGTCAGTAGTTACTTTTTATTTATCTTCATTGGTTTGAGCATGGGCTGAAGTGGAAATGGGCACAAATCAGTTTTTAATTAGGGCGACCGGGGCTAAAGGCGCACAGTTTTTGCATCGTCAATGTTACATAACAAAATGAAGTTATGAAAAAAGCACTGGTACAGCTTGAAGCAGCGATATTTCAACTAAAATTTTGTCTATAGACGCGATTGTCTATGAGCAAAATTTAGTTGATATTTGATCAAATGAGCGCTTACTCCCAAGACGTCCCAAAAAAAGCGTGGGGCTAAGGGCGAACTCTATCATTTTCAGGTTTGAGGCTAAGCGCGCACCTTTGGACTTCTCAAACAAATTTTTTCGGTTTAATAAAAACATTCAATTTTTCTTTCAAATTTGTATTTTGAGGGCATGCGAGGCGGGCGGAGAATAGAGAGTTTTTTTATTTTTTTTAAATTTTAAATTTTTTAAATTTAAATTTTTTTTTTTTTCGCCTTAATCATTTTTTAATGACGCCATTCCACGTCCCGTTCGTTCATTGCGTATATATATTTCTTAAGAAATATGTAATTAATTTAAAATACCTTTTCGTGTACGATGGGTACATTTGATTTTATAAACAGACAAATTTCCTTTCAATTAATATTTACTTTGTGTTTAAAAGTTCCATTCGGCTCCGTTTTGCAATGCAATACGTTGCGTCGTTGCATCAAATTGTTTTCCCGTGTTCTCATGATTGCGTTTGCACGCAGTGAACGTCATGAACGCAATGCAGGGACAAATAGGAACGCATTCTTTCCTAAAAATCCGTCTAAAGACCTTTCCTCATTAGTCAAAAAAGTACACACTGCGTTTTAGCGCATGCATGGAAACACGGGAAAATAATCTGACGCAACGCATTGCATTGCAAAACGGAGCCGAGAGGAAATTTTAAACACAAAGTCAATATTAAGTCAAAGGAAATTTGTCTGTTTATAAAATCAAATGTTCCCATCGTACACGATAAGGCATTTTGAATTCAATACGTATTCCTTAAGAAATATATACACGCAATGAACGGACGGAACATGAAACGGCGCCATTAAAAAATGATTAAGGTCGATACATAAACTTCATATTCAATGTCACTACCTAGTGACGGCTAGTGATTTGACGCATTACGCAAAAACGCAACGCATTGCGGGTCCATGGGACGCCACCCTAAATGAACTCCATGTATTCCCTAAAACACCCATGCAAAGTTTCATGCTTCCGTCACAAAATTAATAGTTTTTCCGTGTAACTTTCGAAGTGGTTGGCTTCGTGAGTAGACATACTATGGAGCCTTTTTTCAGAATTATTGACGTAATCGGTATTACTTTTTTTAGTGAGGACAAAGGAGTAATATTCGTCACTTGTTTTTCAAATTTCGAACGATATTTTTTCCAAGAAGAGCATCCGGTAGTTGAATGGCTTGTTCTTTGATGTTATCAATTTACGTTTGTAGAAGAAATATGAATTTCGTTCTTGAGATTCTTTCTATAGTCTGAACGGCCCTTTAGATAAAACTCGGCTTTGATTATGTAAGTAAGCTTACTTTTCATCTGCTTAGTCAGCCATTGTATTTTATAACACGATGTGTAACACAGGTATGTTGTTTTGTCACTTGTTTTTTAATTTCGAATCATATTTTTTCAAGAATAGCGTCCGGTGCGGCGGTAGAGCACCTCTTTCTTTGACTACCTTACAAACATTGGGAAAATTCTGCAGCTGTAGTGGTTCGTGTCCGTGCTAATTTTATAGAATATTTTTTGATGGCGTCACCGAATGATACGGCTCAATGGTGAGAATTGAATTTTATGTGTGTCTATAGACACGTTGATACAATGTAGAACCTTCTGGGACTTGAAGATTATAAAGGTAATATTATTAAAATTAAAAAAATATTAAAACGTTGATGGAATAGCATAGGTACAAGAAAGGTATCTAATGAAATGAAGCATTTCTTATGGTAGGTCATATATTCAGGATCTTCAATTCTGTATCCCCGTGTCGAGTTTTGAGCTCGAACGTAAGATAAGAGATGTGATTGAGAGCTCTTTTATTTAATGCTAAAGCACTATTAAAGTCTGTGTTCTAAAAATCCACTTCACTATCTAGAACATAATAATATCTAGACTCGTTTAGCCGTGTTCATTTTAGAGATCTTGATGCACTGGTTCCCTATAAAACAGCATGCACTTTATTGAAAGTTTTACGTTCATTCTTTTCAGCATTGCTTTAAATCAGTACAATATGCTGGATTCGTCTATCTCTTGACGTCTCACATATCATAAGATACTATAAATAATTTCGAGGTTCGGGATAAGACAGCGTGCCATTTGCGGCTTTAAAAGTCAAAGTATTACATTTTATTCGTAATTAAATATGATAAAGTATGTCGAAATTTGAAAATTTCTCTCATCCACTAAAACTACTGCGTAATATAGTTCATAAGTCTGTGAGTAATATAATGATGTCTTTATTCCGATTCAGTTCTTCAATTGCTGTTTTTTCTTGTTTTGTTAAGTTTGAGGAGGGAAGTTGGGATTAGCGTAAGATGTTGGCCGTCCCATGCCGATTTTATTGGCTTTCCCGGGTGGAAAGGTATATATTACCCTCAAGAAGTGAACTGCAATGTTCACGAGACGTCGACAAGATTCGAAATATTTTGTGTAAATAAATTCAAGGTTATTTATAATTTTCATTATTGAATATCTGTTCAGTTTAGTGAAAGAGCTAGCTCAATTAACACTACTGAAAACCATTCTAAATTAAAATATTTTTTATAAGAACGGTGGTTTGTATGATAATAGCTTTCACTGAAAATGTTATGGCCAATAAAATAACATTCATAATTAGAATGTTGAGGATATGAAAGAAAGAGTAATTCCAGATATGGCAATAAGTATACCTGCACCAAAACAATAGGATGGTGATATTGTATCCAGCGGGGAATTCCGTTTTATAGATAGAAATGCATATATTGCTTTCCATGAAAGAAAAAAAGTGAAGGGAAATATTTTCGCAATATTTTACTGTGATTATATCATACGTAAAAATGATGAATGTACTATAGAAGAATATGAATCCAGCCAAGACTGCTATCCTGATTTGAATCAGCAGGATGAATATTATCATGACAAGAATGATCCCGATGAAACTAAAATTAATGACACCATCTCAATGGTCTAAGTATCAACGCCTATATTTAAATAGACACGATTTATAACGATTAAGAGTGATCAAAAGTTGAATCGGCTAACATTTTTTTTCATTTTATCAATTGTTCCTAATCAGATTGAATTGAGTATATGCGCTTGCCTGCAATGCGCCATCTGCAGTTCTCGTTTGTAGCACATACGACGTGCACGCGTTTATAGGTTAGAAATTAAATTTGTAATAATAATTAAACAAAAATTTCAAGTACAAAAAAAAATAGAATGTTTGTTCAGGTGGTATACCGAATGAAGAATCGAAAGTATGTGGGTTAACGACAAATAAAAATCATGCCATTTAACGATATGACAGTGATATAGTGTGATTATCAAGTAGTCAGTAGTAGTTTGATTTAGCGGGCATATTATTGTAAAACGTTTATTTACTTCTTTTTAAATTCATATTGTTGACATTTTTTTGTTTGAAAGAGTAAAAAACCGCTTGCAAACAATTATCGCAATATCAAAATTCTGTAGTGACAACTTAACCTCTAACTCAGAATAATGGATACCCAATTGAAAACGATTGGAATCATTATAGAACCTAGAATGACGCCAATATTTTGAAACTCGGACTAAATAAATTGTAAGTAGCTCATTATTTTTTTTTTAATTTTCAGTAGAAAAACTTATCCAATACTTTTCAATATCTTGCAATATAACAATCTTGTATTTATCAATAATTTTGAGTTGAAATTCTTGAAAATTTGTAGTTTTAGATATTTAAAATATTCAATTTTGAATATATTAAATAATTTGGTTTGCAATGCCTAATCTTGAAATCTTTGAATTTTAAAGTTTTCAAATTTTTAATTGTATAATATTAGATTGTTCAGAAAAACTGTTACAAATTAAACTATTTGTAAATTTAAACATTGAAACTTGTGGTGTTTACAGGTAAAATTGTTCAAAATTGAATTAAATACATGCGGGAATCATCGCAACAACTGGTTTCCTTCTCCAAGCACAGATATATTTTTTTATATTCTAACCTTCCTGTAATATTTTGAGTACTGGCTACATATTTCTATAATGTTTGTCAAATTTTGTATTCTATAGACTAGAAAATATTTATGTTTGGTCTTTATATCCGGTCTTCATTCTCATGATTTCATAAACTCTTATATAACAGTATGGTCGTTTTTCGACATTTTAGCATATCAAATAATAAGAGTTTAATTTAAAATTTTTCGAAGCTTTGAGTTTGAGTCGCTAAAATTAGGAAATTATTAAGTTTAACATTAGGCAGTTTAGAAGCCCGAATTTTGAAAAGCTTTTTTTGAAGACTCTGAATTTTTACTTATTCAAATCAAATCGAAACAAGATTAAAAATGTGCATTTTTCATATATAAATTTCACATGGCATAATTTCAAATTAAACAAAATTGACGTATTCTGAATACATACTGTACAATTTTGAATGCACTATTTAGAAAAAGTGTCTAGAAGGCTTGTAACTTTTACATACATTACTGAATGTTTGAACTGGAAATCGCTGTGTTTCAAATGTTTTAATTTTAAATTTAAAATGTTCAGTGTTCAGAAAACTTCAGTTTGAATGGTTTAATTTACAATTTAGTCTTAAGTACTTTAAATAAAAAAATGTTCAGCTTTGAAAACTTAAAATTTGAATTTTGCTAACTGGTGTCAATTTTTTAAAACCAGAAAATAATTTCAAATTTTTTCTTCCATTTTTGTGGCTACCTTGCGAGTAATAAAAAAGTGGGTTTTACATCAATCATTAGTGGTAGAAGTGAAGTGATACTCTAAGGATTACCAAATATAACATCACCAACATTGATATGAATTTAATGTTTAATTTAGAAAGAATTTTTTCATCATTTTGAGTACTTATACAGTAATCATCCGCCTATTTCTACCGCCTTAAAACGTACACGTTCGATAATTTCAAGGCTGGAGGGGCCCCCACCTCAACCGCGACCTTCAGGTTATTTCTGTCAAGCAACGTTCATTGGCTGGCTCGGCCTTGAATCAATGAGGGCGCTGTAAGCAACTTTTCAACTGCAAATGTGCCGAAAAGCGCAGATCTATTTCAAATCAATGAATACTATCAATAATAATACAGATAAATATTTAAAACACATTTTCACTTTTGAAAAATTATTAAATTGAATCTAATAAATAGCTTATTTCTTTAAATAATTTATTATTAAGGTAATATTACAAGTTTATACTTTGTAATTATAAATAGACCCGCGCTTTTCGGCACATGTGCGTTAAAAAAGTCGCGATCCGTTATCCTGCATGCATGTCAGTGTTTTTGTTGACGTATGGCTTGACAAATATAACATTTCCTGAAAATAGTACCATTTGCCAACTAAAAATTAATAAGTCAAACTCGGAGATAGTCGCCGTTTTGGGGCTAACGGTGGTCCTGAGCTAACCTAACCAAACCGGACATAGGCCGACTCCAAACGTAAACAGTTAGGGGCGTTTGAACCGTTTCCGGTGGATTTATCTGCGTGGTAAAATGTGTGTCAAATGGCGCTGTTGCCAAGGCCAAAGACAGGCTCATCTGATCGCACGAAATAATCCCATCAGTCCCATCGGCTTCAGTTGGCATCGGACCCCCCTGTTCGCCGATGAGAGCTCGATATCGTACTTATTCGCTGCTATGTAAACTTGTGTGCTTCGAGCTTTGAGTGAACTAGGGCAGCGTTTCCCAAACTACTACCGCGGGTAGACACCCTACCGCCCGGTAGGGGGATGCCACTCCGGGCCCGGTAGCTCGGCAGGCTC
Source organism: Andricus curvator (assembly GCA_932195095.1). Lineage (NCBI taxonomy): Eukaryota > Metazoa > Arthropoda > Insecta > Hymenoptera > Cynipidae > Andricus > Andricus curvator. The sequence continues at coordinate 54,622 of CAKNYM010040171.1, forward strand.
CCCCCTGCGAGCAGACGGCTGCTTTCGTATACCTGCCACGAAAAACCCTTTCATTGTTATGAGATAATGTCCAGTTACAATAACTGAAATGATAAAGACACGGCTCAATTAAATTTTAATTAGCTGAATGAAATCCGTGACATAATTTTAAAGAGATGAAAAAAAAGTTCTTGAAAATCGGTTGATATCTGCACTCATGAAAGAAACATTTACAAATCTTGTGAATATATAAATAGGACCTCTGAGTGTAACAAAAGTGCGATACTCCTGAAGTTATTATCCGATTTTCTTCTATCTTTTTTTAACGTTTTTGTCATAATCTAACAAATCTAACGCAGCCTATTAAAGTTTAATTTATTATTATTTTACCAAAATTTTATTTTCCTCAATCGGCTCTAATTCTCTAACAATGGGAAGGTCGCGCTAAGCAAGCATCCGGGTCCGAGTGACAGGCGTCCAGTGTCTCTCTTGGGTTCTAGTATTGTGAAAAAATTTGAGGGTGGCGACCCTACCGCTCCCCAGAAAGTGCGAAAAAAGTTTGGGAAACGCTGAACTAGGGCAACGTCATGACGCATCTACACAGGTAGGCCGTTAGAGTGTGCGATCGTCTTTTCCTCCACGGCTACCTATGTACCCTTCCCCTTCCAATGTGCAGCGACACTATCCCTCACTGGATTCGACGTTGCTCCAGGCTTTCGCTGTTAGGTCCCCTATGAAGATAATCCCTTTGTCTTTCAACTTAGCTACTGCCTCGCTATTTTCTTGCCTATGTCTCAATTAAAATTGCTAATAGGTCGACAAAATCCCTAAAATTTTGGAAGTTTTAGAATATAATTGTAAATATTCGTAGATTCTCAACAATTCCGATTTGAAGTAGAAATTCTCGTAAGCTCCCAATTCCCATTACGTTAATGAGGTGATTCAAATTTTGATCTATTGTTTTTTACTGGTAGAATTGTTGAAAATTTCAGAATAATAACTTGATAATCGCTGGGTGATTGCACTAACCCTAAAAAATAAATGTTCTAGAAATTGTTGATGTACATTGTTGGCTTTAGGATCAGGTGAATTGAAAACAATTAAGTTGTTTCAAACGTGTCGACACACAATGGTGGCCCTCATCAGTGAGTTTCATTAAATCTGTAAAAAGTACATAATGTCTTGTAGATACGCAGTTTTACAATTGGAACTGTTAGTCTTTGAGTAATATTTCACAGTGAAATTATATAAATTCTTTAATTTTATTTAATTTTATTAATAACTATTAACATAGCTTGCAGTATTCTTTAAGAAAATGTCTTTTAACGAAGTACAATTTATGAAGAAATAATTGCAATGTAGTAGACCAATTTTTCAACATATTTATGAACAAATTTTTTTTAAGTTGTCAGAAAAAATTGCAGTCGATGAACTCTTTTTAAATTATTTTTTAGCGACGTATATTTAATTTAAATTTTTTTCATTTAAACACTTGAACATATAAAAGAAATAATGTTGACTAATGAATTTTTCTGTTTTCATGAGGAATGATATCTGCGAAAGTGAAATTATTTTGTTCCCTTGAAAATCGCACTGTAATAAAAATACGAAATTATACAAAACTTTGTAGTTAAATAATTATTCGAATATTCTTTGAAAAATGTTATTTTTCTCATCGACGAAGAGTTGATGAAAATTTTATTTTACAGTAGTAAGAATACAAATTTTCAAGGAACATTTCATTTAAACAATTTTGTTCTCAAAAATTTTCTTTTTAACGACGTACGTTTGATGAAAATTTATTTTCCCTTGATTTCTTGTATGCAAATTTTCCTTGAAAAAAGTTTAATGCTTCTAAAAAAGTTTTTAATTTAATTTTTCAAAATTTTTTCAATTCTAATTTTTGTAATTGAATTATACTGAGTTTTCTGTAACCATTGAGAATTGTTTCTGTGAAAGTAAAATCATTTCCAAAATTAAACTGTAGTAAAAACTAATTTTTTCATAAAAACATTGTGGTAGTATACTTATTTAATTCTGCTTTCAAATTTGAACATTGTAGCTAAAGAATTCATGAAAATATGTAATCAATTTTCTGTTATGATCATAAACTATTTCTGCGAAATTAGAATTGATTTTTTTTTTCTTTCAAAATCAACTTTTCTTCGACAAGAAAAAAAACATTTTTTAAAGAATATTCAAATTCAAATTCAACAAAAAGTTTTTTATAATTTCGTATTTTTACTACAGTGCGATTTTCAAGGGAACAAAATGTCACTTTCGCAGGTATAATTCCTCATGATAACAGAAAAATTAATTACTTAACATTATTTCACTTATATACAAAAAACTGTATTCAGGGGTTTATGTAAAAAAATCAATTAAATGTACGTCGCTAAAAAATAATTTCAAAACAGTTCTTAGACTGCAATGTTTTCTGACAACTTTTAAAAAAAGTTGTTCATTAATTTTTGAAAATTTGTTTCTACTAGATTGTAATTGTGACCGGGCAGTTAAAAGGGTCCTATCGTTCGATCGATTTTCACTTTTTTGTCGATTCTGATAGAAAAAAGTACGCTCTTTTTAATGAAACAAACTGTATATTTTAACTACATTGTTTATTTTACAAATGCACTTCAGAGAAGAACACAGTATTTTAAAAGACAAAAAAACAACTTAAATCTTGTTTTCGGGCGATAGGTCCCTTTTAATTGCTTAATAATTGCTTTTTCATCAAATGTTCTTCGTTGAAAGAAAATTGTTTTAAGAATACTTATTATAGACAATAACAAATTCTTAAAAATATTATTTCGGTTAAAGTGAATTGATTATTGCCTCGAACAAACTGAATGTTGCAATCATGACCCCAAAGAACAATATA